>VWYK01049004.1:0-13073 GCA_013399775.1 Semnornis frantzii
CCATTCTATGATTCTAACTCTGTACTTTATGCTATTCAACAGCAGTATGAAGGCTACCACTCATTATCGGCATTACACTACAGATTTACACACAGGGCACTAACTTCACTAAGCACTGTGGCACTCATGAAACAAGAACTCCTGATCAAGAAATCAAAGAGGAGTTTAAAAACACAAACATTCAAATGATATAAGTGCTGATATAAAGGCCTACCTCACATTGCCTTAGGTAAGATTTAAGTGAAGCTTGAAATTAACATAGAACAGGGAGGTTTGGGTGTCCTAAATTAACTAAGTTATCTAAAACCAGTGATTCCACAGGTAATATGTACTTACTTGATTAACAAGAGAGAACCCATTTCTTCTCCACATCCCTGCATGCACTTGGGCACAGAGGACCAGGCATCGTAGAGGATGCTCTATTAACATGGGTGGGCTCAATTCACTCTGCATGAAGAAGATGCAACATTTTGATATATAAAGAGAAAACAGAAGAAAATGGGATTGAAATGAAGGAGCAGGGTATCTGTAATCATTTTGGCATTACAGAAGAGGAGCAAAATTCAGCACAGGTATTACACAAGTTTAGTGAGCCTATACACAAGCTATGCTATTGCTAACCAACCTTGCAGTCTGCCTGCCTCACAGAACACTCCATGAGAACTTAAGGACAAACTAAAAAAGGGGAGGTTTGGTATCTTGAAACATCAACATTATCAATCTAATCACACTTTTTGATTTCTTTCATTCAAAGGTTAAGTACTTCTTTCAAAAGACACAGATTTTTTTCTCTCATAGCTGTTTTCTCCCCTTACTCTTTCTTAACTCTCCCTTAAGAAGACAGCACCCAAGGAGGAACAGCTGGGGAAGAAAATTAGAACTTATGCCATGGAGAAGGAATGAGATGTTGCCAGGAGTTCCTACTAAATTAACTTAACCCAACAAAATACAAGCCTTAAAGCTTAGTCTTAAGAGAGAAATATTGATTTTGAGACCTTAGAGTAGCCTTCCGGTATCTGAAGGGGGCTACAGGAAGGCTGGGGAGGGACTATTGAGAAGGTCTTGTAATGCCAGGACAAGGGGCAATGGGTTTGAAGTGTCAGAGGGGAGATTGAAAGTGGCTGTTAGGAGGAAGTTGTTTGCAGTGAGGGTGGTGAGACACTGGCACAGGTTGCCCAGGGAGGTTGTGGAGCACAGAATCACCCAATGTGATCTTTGATCATGTTGGGTGATCCTGTGCTCCACAGCCTCCCTGGAGATGTTCAAGGCCAGGCTGGAGGAGGCCTTGAGTGACCTGCACTAGTGGGCGGTGTCCTGCCTATGGCAGGGGGTTGGAACTAGATGATCGTTGAGGTCCCTTCCAACCTTAGCATTCTATGATTGCTTATGCTCTAGTCACAAATATTTAGATATTAATCATTTAAGAGACAATTTTATCTACTAAAGATGATCTCTCTGAACAGAAGTCATAAAAAAAAGGTCCTCCTATTTAATACATGCTTGTATCGCCAACTATTTCATGTTCAGCATTAATTAAATATAAATTAGTATGATACATTTAATTACATACCAGGGGTAGCAGCTCTGGAAACTTATATGCCACTTCAGTCTTACTCAGCAAAACATGCAAGCCTACATAAACACATAAAACACAAACAAAATATTACACACAATATTTTATTCTAACAGGACAAAAATGGTTCTCTGATTTACGGATGGATCACTTCCTGCAGCTAGCTACGAGTCTGCAGATTATCACCCTGAAGCTACACAGTGCTTTCCTGGAGAGACATATTACAAAGCACACATTTAAAAATAATTAAAGCATTTCCATTGTATCTAGCTAAAACTTGCTGTTCAGGTTGAGATTTTTGCCTTTCTTTTGACACTGTCATGTCCCTTCAGTGACAGCCAAGAGTCCGTGATCTACCAGGATAAATTATCAACAACATATAACCTCTTTTTGTCCTGGTAGAGGTTTATAAAATACCTCAAAACCATAAGGGTTTTCTGTTTTGTCCTAAAAACTACAAAGGTTTTGCTTAAAACCTGAAACATCTGAAGTTATTTCTCCTTGATCTGTACAGTATTTTACCCAAGAATCACCTTTTAAACTTTATTACCTATGAATTTATTTTTATCAGATGACTTTAGCTCCATAAACTAAAAATCTGTCAACTTTTTCCATCACAACTTTTGGAAAAAAAAGTAGGCACAACATAAAGCTGCAGCTTAATTTTCCGGTGACATCTGTTTGATAAATCTGTTCTCTACCAGAATGCTGATTAGTCCAACCAATCAGACAGCTAAACATATTTCAGAGCTGTCAACTTCAGTCTATATTGTATTGCAGTCTGTATTTTATTTTGCATCACTCAAGTGGCATAAACAACAGTAAACGTCTACAACAATCCACTGATAAAACTCAGAGGCATGAAACAATCTACCCAACACCTCAAGTGACAACTTCACTAATGCTCAGGAACATTTTGCCCAGAGGCTATCAAACAGCTAAAATATGCTCAAAAGGGATCCTATTCAGGCTTTAAACAACTGCTGCATGGCTCTTTATACACACACAAACATGAATCAAACCTAAACAACATTTTTCATTTCCTGAAATCTTTGTAAATGAGTTCATACCTGCAAGTAAACGAGAAACTGGGAGATGAATGCTAACTTTTTCCTGAGAAACACAGTATCTGATGGTATCAACTGAATGTCCACACATACTGAGAGCAATAGGTTGCTCTCCATCAGTAAAACCACTATGACACTGCATCAACACAGCCAGGCATTTCTTGTAAGCTTCAATTAACACTTTTTCCTGAAAGAAAGATTGCAATTTAGAGATCATGGATAAAGAAAAACAAACAAATATCCTCCCCCCCAAAAAAAACCAACTCAATAAACAAATCAACCCCCAACAAACAAAATAAACCAGGGTGGCGTGAGCCAGGCCCTGAGGTAAGGTAGAGGGGTGGAAAGGGGGAAGGGTGGTTGGGAGCCCCTGCTGGGGACTCTGATTTCTGGGAGGGAAATTGTGTTTCTGTATTCCCTTTAACTTGTCTATGTCTGTAACTATTCCTGTCTATTGTGTCTATCTCTGCTTGTACATTGTGCTGAGCTGTAAACAGAGCTTCAGTCCTTAACTTCCAGCTAGCTGAGTCTAGTCTGGGGGATTTTATCAAGTGGGGGATGGCAGAGAACTCCCAAACCACCACACCAACTTTAAGGTGTGTGATGAAACTAACTATACAATACTCTCTAAAAAGCTTAACAATATTCCTATATGTTGCACAGTCCAAGTCATAAAAACTGTGTTTAAATTCAAAGAAAGACTTGCACTTGGTCAGAGAGGATTATCTTGGCTTATATAAGGCTTTGAGGAGACCTTAGAGTAGCCTTCCAGGATCTGAAGGGGGCTACAGGAAGGCTGAGGAGGGACTATTGACAAGGTCTTGTAATGCCAGGACAAGGGGCAATGGGTTTGAAATGGCAGAGGGGAGACTGAAAGTGGATGGTAGGAGGAAGTTGTTTGCAGTGAGGGGGGTGAGACACTGGCACAGGTTGCCCAGGGAGGGTGCGGAGCACAGAATCACCCAACGTCATCTTTGATCACGTTGGGCAATTCTGTGCTCCACAACCTCCCTGGAGGTGTTCAAGGCCAGGCTGGATGAGGCCTTGAGCAACCTGTCCCAGTGGGAGTTGTCCCTGCCTAGCAGGGGGTTGGAACTAGATGATCCTTGAGGTCCCTTCCAACCTTACCATTATATGACTGTATGTATTCAGCTTAATTGTTACACATGTTAATGTTTGTATTTTTACCACAACATGGAAAAATTCTCAAGGAACTTACATCTAATGCACACCAGTCCTGCATCATTGAAATAACAAGTGTCAGCTTCATCTGCAATGTAAATGCTGCTTCCCACTCTGGTTCCATTTCTATGTGTTGCCCTACTTGACGAGTTATTGGATCCATACCCTAGAACAAAAAAAAGCATTATTAATTTCAGCAGTATAGCACTGAAATAAGTTGTTGGCATTAGCAGAAGTGTGAGACAGCTGCTACCTGTTCCTATAAACATACCCTTGCTACAACAGTGTAAAAGCAGCTTGGGACTGTATGAAAAGGAATTATGAAAATAGTAACAAGAAAACAAAACAGGAATTGGAAGAGAAGTACTGAGATGAGAATGGTTTTGGATGTCAACTGTCTTATTAACACCTGCAGAGATTTCAGTATCATGAGCAATACAACAACATTTGCTTAGATAAAAACCAAAAATGTTTGTCTAAGATAATGTAATACATTTTCTGGGGGCAATTAAGTACTACCTGAAGACTGGGGACTACACTACCTAATCAACTCTTGGAATAAGAAAGAAATAAGAAAAAAGGCATGATCTCAGAATTATAGTACATTCAAGAGACTATCACAAACAGGCTAACAAAAGCCAAGCCCTGAGGAAGGTACCCTTCTGAGGTACTGAAACATTATTTATACCTTACTGATCATACAGTCATTCTGCCCTTTTAAAAGCTTCACTGCTCTTAAAATACTCCTCTTAAGGCAACATAGCACATGAAAAAGCTGGGGAAAAGAAAAAATGAAGAGGTCTCTTTGTACATCAGGAACTGTATAATCCTCAATATGAGAAATGTCAGCAGAGTTGCTTAAGTAGTAACTGGAGCTTTCAGTAAATCAGTAACACAGAACAGATTTCTCTCACAATGAATTGTCTTGCCTGCATCTGTAAGTACAGAATACGCCTCAAATTATTTTTTTTCTTTCTGAACTTCCATTTCACTGTCCTCTACAAAAGGTCATCATGAGAAAACCCAGGTGACACAATGTTTCAGGAAAACACCGTGTCTCCAGAAGTTACACCAGACCAAGGTTATGAAATGGAGAGTATGGTAAATTTCTTCCCTTTTTTGACATCATGACAGCTAACTTCCTGCTTCAGTTTAGCAAAACGTGGTAATTCAGATTTACATACCTGCATACATTTGAGTAATTCCAAGAAGGCATCAAAACCCTCTAGGAACTTTTTCCTCAAGGTGTCCGACCACTCAGTTGGCTTACTTATCAGCACATACCTGGGTAGCCGAGAAAGATGCAAGTGTTAATTTTATGTATTTCTTTCCTCCTCAGCTTATCAAAATCAGCAAATCAAACAGTTAATAAACTTACTTGAGATCCAAAATGAGGCTTTGGACACGCCTGAATTTGAAAGCCTGCAGAGCAGTGTAGCGTTCAAACTGAAACCTGCCTTGGATATCACGGTGCCTTAAGTGGTCCATGAAAGTTTTGATGATAGTGGTCATGAGATTTTCTTCTGTTATCAGCATTCGAGCCTATGCCAAAGGACAGTGAAATTTGCTGTAGTTCATGGACACAGCTCACAAGAGTTTCACACTGCAGCACGTGTGAAGAGTTTAAACACCAAGTTTATAAAAAACACAGACTTCTGTCCAAAGTAGTTACATCAATAAGTAGAGCAGAAGAAGGTATCAAAAGTCAATCTTCCACACATTCACAGAAGAAAAAAAATAGTAGACAGAAGTCATTACTATCCAGATGTCTTTTTTCAGATGCCTTCTGTACAAAAGTCTGACTATGGTTAAGCTCCTGGAAACCTATACCGTTATTCCACAACACGTATCATGATGGATCTTACAATTAATTGTATCTCGCTTGAAATATGTGCTGTCTACTTTTAAGCACAAGGCCTTTAAGGGAGTGAGAGCTCTTGTGTTTTCTGTTCATAAACTGTGAAGCCCTGTGAACTGAGTAACTTCTGATCTGCTAAGGAACCGGACAGTGCAATTTCCACAGGGAAATGATATGCAATGATTCCCCTCAAGGGCTACTGCATATATCCACGCTGGGAGGAAATAAATCAACAAGCATCACAAAGTATAATGACTATTGTCTTCCAAACCCAACACCACGGCAGAGTAGGGAGAATTAAAATGTTCCTGTCACTCCTACTTATAGAGTTCTTCCAGAACTCCCCCATTCTATTGGTTCTCCAAGGTAAGTAAGATCACCCGTTCTCAGATCTCATGAAGATTTTACCATGTGACTGGGAGATCCAAGAAGACTGGACACTCTGATCTACCACAACACCACTGGTAATTGAGCTTCTGGGTTCTACAGTTGCTAATGATACTCCAAAATACAGTTTCTAAAATGCTACTGATGGCAAGGGGGAAAAAAAAATTCTAATGGTTAACATTTAACACATAAACAGATGACAGTAATATCACCACCAACATAGGCACCTCTCTCAAGCCAAAAAACCTCAGTTATGTAAAAGCTCAAACCCTTAAATTACTAAGATCAGTTTGAAAATTTAACTGAGGGATGGTGGAGTGGTTTTACATTCTCCAACTTACTCAGTTAAGAATGAATAGCTCCAAATACATATAAAAACAATTCTCAATTTATATGCTAAGAGCTTATCACAATTATTCATAGAATCATAGAACAGTAAGGTTGGAAGGGATCTGAAGGATCATCTAGTTTCAAGCCCCTGTCATCAGTCTACAAGAGAGTCAAAAGCAATTTGCTGTACTTCTTTGCATGCTTCAGAAAGAGAAAACATGTAAAAGGGAGACTGCAATTATTCTCCTCTAAAGATATCTTTGAAGTTCTCTTTTAAAGGCTGAGAGAGTTGGGGTTCTGCGGCCTGGAGAAGAGAAGGCTTCCAGGAGACCTTAGAGTAGCCTTCCAGGAGCTGAAGGGGCCTACCGGAAGGCTGGGGAGGGACTATTGACAAGGCCTTGTAATGCCAGGACAAGGGGCAATGGGTTTGAAATGACAGAGGGGAGATTGAAAGTGGATGTTTGGAGGAAGTTGTTTGCAGTGAGGGTGGTGAGACACTGGCACAGGTTGCCCAGGGAGGTTGTGGTTGCTCCCTCCCTGCAGGTGTTCAAGGCCAGGTTGGAGGAGGCCCTGAGTGACCTGTACTAGTGGGAGGTGTCCCTGCCTATGGCAGGGGGTTGGAACTAGATGATCCTTGAGGTCCCTTCCAACCTTATCACTTTATGATTCTATATATATTTAATACACAGATTCCACTGCCTCATCTGCTAAAGGAAAAACTACTATAGCCATTTGAATAATACTCGTTGGCTAAACCTAACTGTAATATTGGCAACACTCTTGTTCAGAGTATCACAATTAAAAAGAGGTAATGCAATACTGCTGTTGACCAAGGAAACCAAAATCCTGAGGTCTCCTTGAATCCCCACAAATAACATCCACCCCTAGGAAACTGAAAAACAACTTTGTCAGTATTTTAACTGCCATGCTACTATTGAATTTCAGAGCTCGATTAAGCTAATTAAATTTGCAAGCATTCATTTTTAAGCAATTTGGGCTACAAAAATCAGACTTTTATTTCTAGTAAAGTTAAAATTTGTCTAGTCTCTAATACAAGCAAAGATAGACTTATTTGGAACCTAAAGCATAAAAAGATATTTCCTAAACAAATTTAAACTAGTGAAGGACCAGCAGAATTAGTCAGCTGGGAGAAACAACACTGAAAGAAGGCATCTGAGTCTGGAAGTACCAAAGGAAGTGGGAAATATCAAGAGACATTTTTTGCTTGCACTTTCATTGATTGCAAAGTTTCCATTAAGTGGATCCTTTATAAAACTGGATCAGAAAGGTATGCTCTAAAACAGTGATATGCCAACTACAGCAGATTTCTACTAACAGTAACTGCATCTCAGTATGGCAAGAAGTGGAAATGTTATATGTGTTTCTCCAAATAAACATATAAGTACCTTTCTAAAATTAGCGGAAGTGTAAAAAGAAATCCAAATGATACCTAGCCCACTCTGGGAAGCCACACCTAAACTCTGCAATGTCAAATGCTTTAACTTCTAAACCCTTTGCAATGTGTGCAAACTGACTCCTGTGCAGCAGCAGTGCCCTGAATTTCCACAGTAACATCAAAAAAACCTGTAGTCTCGAGTGGATTTTAACAAACAAAAGATTTCCTTTTTTTGGTCTTTCAGTACTTACAAGAGAAGGCACTGTGAATATCTGTATCGAGAGGTCAGCAATTGAGAACTCTCTGTCGTGGTCATCTTTCATAAAATCACTCTGCAATCGCTCATAGTTCTATTAAGAAGGAGGCAAAAAAAGGCAAGGAGTGCCAACTATCAGTTTTTAAAAGAAAGACAGGCACTACTCACCAGAGTAGGTACAGTGAAGAGTTGGACAGACAGAGCAGCCACCGATACTGCCCGTTCGTGATCATCCTCCATATAATCTCTCTGCAACTGCCGGTAATTCTAAACAACAAGGGGAAATTCACCTCTAATCCATACTGACCTGATTTTTTTACTTTAAATGTCTGCTCTGGGAAACTTTAATGCCATGATAAAAGGACGAGTAGCTCTTACGGATTATTATATAGGTATTTTTAACAAAGAACATGACAACTTAATCTGCTCACATGTGAGATCTATTCATTCTCACGATGAAAACCAACACTTTATTTTTGACCAAAAAGAAAAAACTGTCTTCAGCAGAGTGAGCTGATTTAAAACACTTCGGATATTAATTACTGCAGAAATACTAATCAGCATAACCGAATTTCAGCAGTATTTCGTGAGTATTTCTAACAGCTCACATCTCAACAATGAGAAGTGATTAGCTCTTAATAAGTTAGAGCCTGCATAGCTGGCAGCGAAGACATCTGAAGTTCTTTAGTTCTGGGGAGCCTGGACAGCTCACCTTCTTCCTAGGGGATGAGATGTCATTATAACTAATATTCTGAAGACAGATATCAAGTACTCAGCATTTCGATTTTTCACTTTCATCAAAAGTCAAGAGTTGATTTGAAGCACTATTTGCTAACTAAACTGTCTTTGCTAAGCAGCGTAAGCATTTGATAGTTTTTGGTAAGAAAAATACTTACTCTTGCAAAGCGGACAGCAAAAAGTTTCTTGTATTTCAAATCCATAAGCAGACTGCTCATGAATAATTGGTGATACACATTTCTAGCTCCTTTAAAGAAAAACACAGAAAATGGTGACATGCAGTATTTGATTATCAACATGTTAAGGAAACATTATTGTAGAATCACAGAATGGTAAGGTTGGAAGGGACCTCAAGGATCATCTAGTTCCAACCCCCTGCCATAGGCAGGGACACCTCCCACTAGTACAGGTCACTCAAGGCCTCTTCTAACCTGGCCTTGAACACCTCCAAGGAGGCAGCAGCCACAACCTCCCTGGGCAACCTGTGCCTGTGTCTCACCAACCTCACTGCAAACAACTTCCTCCTAACATCCACNCAGCAGAGCAAAGGGGCACAATCCCCTCCCTTGCCCTGCTGCCCACACTGCTCTTGCTGCAGCCCAGCACACAGTTGCTTTCTGGGTTGCACTCACACTGCAGCCTCATCTTGAGTTTTTCATCAACCCAGACTCCCAGGGCCGTTCCCTCAGTGTTGCTCTCAGCCACTGTCCACCCAGCCTGGAGCTGTGTTTGGGATTGTGCCTACCCAGGTGCAGGACCTTACACTTGGCCTTGTTGAATTTCATGAGGTTGCTTTGGGCACACCTCTGCAGCCTGTCCAGGTCCCTCTGGATGGCATCCCTGCCCTCTAGCAAGTGAACTGTGCCACAATGAGAAAAGTAAACTTCTACGGAAGGAGGTAAGTGTGTATTTCACAGCAGAACACAGAAACCAAAATTCTTCTAGTGGCATTATTTATTACTCTTTCATAAGGTAACATACTTTTGCATGAGGACATAAACCTTCACACAAGGCAAGTCCTGCAAACAATAACAGAACTCTATTCATCCCTAGGATAAAACAGAAGATTTGGATGGTTCAGAGTCAAAAAAAAGCACACTACTATGAAAAGTCTTGGGAACGGCAATAAAATTTGATAGCTGTGAAAAACCCTACAAAATAACCAGCTTAGTCATTTCTGAATTTCTAGGCCATCCCAAAAAATACTATCAATACAAACTACTAACTATATGGGTCAGTATGAGTGTGGAGAGGGGCCACAAAGATGATCAGAGGACTGCAGCACCTCCCCTATGGAGACAGGCTGAGGGAACTGGAGCTCTTAAGCCTGGACAGAAGGCTCTGGGGAGACCTTACAGCAGCATTTCAGTTTCTAAAGAGGACCTGCAGAAGGCTGGGGAAGGATTGTTTAGAAGGGCTTGTAGTGATAATATAAGGCGCAATGATTTAATCTGGAGCAGGGTAGATTTAGGTTGGACATATGGAGAAAGTTCTTTATAATGAGAACAGTAAAATACTGGAATGGGATGTAGTTGAGGTCTCATCCCTGGAGACATTCAAGATCACATTGATATGACCCTGAGTAGGCTGATCTAGTTTGAGGTATCCCTGCTCGCAGCAGGGGGGTTGGCCAAGATGACTTTTGAGGGTCCCTTCCAGCCTGATACAACCCGTGAATCTGCACATAGCTTGAAAATTCATGCACATATATACACCATTTCTTTCTGTAGGCCACTAAGTCAAAAGCCATTCCTTAACGCAGATAACTACACACTACGTGAACAACAGAGAAGTACTGATAATCAAAACAGAAATGCAGATGTTACTCCTTGCTTACATGAAAGGCACCATCACAACAGAACCTGCAAACAAAACATTACGATGGCCCAGAAACGCAGTACTTTTCACCTTCCAAAATCTGTGGTTACATATTGCATCTGCTTTTCAGCTCTCTTCTTTCTTTTACTGCTGCACTAAGAAGTTCCCAAGACATAACACAAAGAGATACTACTATTCTCTAGAAAAATCTGTACCCCAGAACACAGAATGACAAAAGATACTGCAAGGACAGTAGCAATGTTCAAAACACTACATTCACATTTAAACAAAGAAAGGACATGTACAATGCACCACACTCTGCTTTGTCTTTGTTCTTCTCTTTCTTACACACCCTTTAGAGATATCAAACCAGACACAGAATCCATACGGGACAAGAAATTAACTACTTACACTTCCTCAAAATCTCAACTTTCTAGCCATTCCCAATATATCAATAAGGTTTTTAAATTTTTAAGGGCTCTGAAGTAACAAAACAGTACTTTTCACTCAAAACATGAATACAAACACAAGTAGGAAACCTCTGATCTATCCCTTAAAAGAAGCATTTCAGTAGATACAATATAGATGCTTGAGATCACAAAGCAGACAAAGCTCAAATCACTCAAATCTTAATTTCAGACTATTTTGAAAAAATAGACCTAAAGCAAACTCCATCTCCAAAGGGTTTCCTTGTGCTCCTGTCTTCAATAGATTTGAAGAGCATCATGAAAGGACAGATAACAAGTCAGGCAATGCCATCTAAAATACGCCGCAGCAAAAACGCTCAAACATTAGCAGATAGAGTAATGGGAAAAAACTTCTATGCATAGCATTCTTTAGCATTTTCCAGAAGTTTGAGAAAACTCACCTTTCCACAGTTTAGAATCATACAGCATCAGTTTATCTACAAGAGAAGAATTTTCACCATCTGGGCCCTCTTGTAAACCAACCTGACACAACATTCGACGAAGGCCATCTTAATGAAGACAAAGCATATGTTAGATCTAGTTTAAACACAAACTTGTTTAAACAAATAAACAAATAATGTTTATTTTGACAGACTAGAATTTTCCTAAGGCACAGTAGAAGCCACAGGGCCCTCTTTTCCTCGACACTGCTCATATTTTGCCAATGGAAATGCAAATGTTTTAACATCTTGCAAGTTTCTCCCTAACCTTAGGGAAAAAGAGGAGCACTGGGAAAATTGGCCACAAAATATTTGTTTCAGAGTTATCGAATAAAAACACACTTTTCTCAAAGTGTTGTTGGCTTACTAATGTAAAAAGTATTATACAGCAGGCTGATTTTCCAGCTTCTATTTGGCTTGTTTATAGTCCTACCAAAAGGGAAACATAGTTCGTACAAGAAAAGACTCTTAGAATGGTAAGGTTGGAAGGGACCTCAAGGATCATCTAGTTCCAATCCCCTGCCATACGAAGGGACACCTCCCACTAGTACAGGTCACTCAAGGGCTCCTCCAACCTGGTCTTTAACATCTCCAGGGAGGCAGCAGCCACAACCTCCCTGGGCAACCTGTGCCAGTGTCTCACCACCCTCACTGCAAACAACTTCCTCCTAATATCCACTTTCAATCTCCCCTCTGACACTTCAAACCCATTGCCCCTTGTCCTGGCATTGCAAGACCTTGTCAATAGTCCCTCCCCAGCCTTCCTGTAGGCCCCCTTCAGCTCCTGGAAGGCTACTCTAAGNCCTTGCCCTGCTGCCCACACTGCTCTTGATGCAGCCCAGCATACAGTTGCTGTCTGGGCTGCACTCACACTGCAACCTCATGTTGAGGCTGACCCCCAGGGCCTTTTCCTCAGGGCTGCTCTCAGCCATTCCCCACCCAGCCTGGAGTTGTGCTTGGCATTGTGCCTACCCAGGTGCAGGACCTTACACTTGGCCTTGTTGAATGTCATAAGGTTGGCCTGGGCACACCTCTGCAGGCCCCTCTAGATGGATCCCTGCCCTCTAGCAAGTCGACTGTGCCACACAGCTTGGTGCCATCTGCACACTTGCTGAGGCTGCACTGATTCCTCTGTCCATGTCACTAACAAAGATGTTAAACAGCACTGGTGCCAGCACTGACCCCGGAGGGAGCCACTTGGCACTGCTTTCCAGGTGGACATTGTGCCCTTGATCACCACTCTGTGTGCCACCATTCCGCCAGCTCCTTATCTGGCAAGTGGGTATACTACCTCTTGTTATTTTAATGCTTCTCTACATAGTTTTTTTACAATGGAAAGCAGTAATTGTTATTACATAAATAATAATTATTATATAAAATACATCTTGCAAGTTTCTCGTTAACCTTAGGGAAAAATAGGAGCCTTGTGAAAATTGGCCACAAAATTGTGTTTCAGAGTTATCAAATAAAAACACATTTTCCTCAAAGTGTTGCTGGTTTACTAATGTAAGAAATATTACACAGTAGGTTGATTTTCTAGCTTCTATTTGGCTTGTTTATA
>VWYK01049009.1:4407-34551 GCA_013399775.1 Semnornis frantzii
TGCCTATGGCAGGGGGTTGGAACTAGATGATCCTTGAGGTCCCTTCCAACCTTACCATTCTATGATTCTATGGGAAACGTAGTTCATTTCCAAGGTCTTTCCAGGTTGCTGATGAAGGAGAGCCTAGTGTAAGGATCATTCACTCTAGCCAGTAAGAGGGGAGTGTAGTGCCAATTGTTTATCTTTGTGGCAGGTGCAGGACAGAGTATTCTGACTGCTAAGTTGTCATCCCAAGTATTGCTTATCAGCATAAAAGCCAAAAACAACAACAAAAGTGTAGCCTGCCATTTAGCTCACCTACCTTTAGTCCTGCTCTGTTATGGACTTTGCATGATGTTTGAGAAATTAATTAGGTTCTCACAGATAAAAGCAGGAAATCCTTCCCAAACTTCAGGGATGCCCTGAGTACTGCTTAGGGGCCCATCAGATCTTAGAATAAAATTCCAAAACACAAGTTAAGTGCCTATGGCTGAAAGAGGCCATTAAGTAAAGACAGTGTTTGTGATAGCAAGCACACAGCGACTGAGAGGAAGCAGGGGCAGGCTTCAGGTAGCCAGTAGTGCATGCCACATAGAGAATCTGCCAGTTCCCTCTGCAAGGTGCAGCCTTGATCTTGCAGCAACCTTCAGTTCAGTGCCCACATGAATATGAAATTAACATTCTGAAATCCACTTCGAGCTTTAGATGCCAATAGCATCGTATGTAGTTATACAGCTGCAGTGTGTTGATGAGGCACGTTGGTGCCTGGTTGCTCTGCTTTTACATCCCCATCTTCCTGTTAAACAGAGACTCCTTTTTTTTTTCCTGCTAGCCTCTAAATTGCTTACAGTTCTGTACAAATTGCTTACAGTTCTGTACTCTGACCTCTCCACTTAACCTAACTGCTCACAGGATGTCCTCTGCTCTGTTCAAGAGTTTGACAAGTGACTGTGCACCTAGATTCCTGTATCCTTTGTGTGGGTGACTTTGTATTTTGTGGCAGAGGTGTTAATGTAAAATGCTGTGGAAGCCTGAGAGCTTCTCAGACTGGCTATCTATTGTTGGAGAGCTTTTTAATTAGATTGGTGGGTTTCTGTTGAGCTGTGTCAGGAGCAAGTGAGAAAAGCATAGCAATTTCCTCTTCCAGATGTGGCTGAAATTAGGGAAGTATGACAGTCCTGCAGCAACCCTGCTGGCTTTGGTCCCTTTGTTGGAGCACAGCTGTGCCCAGCAGCTGGTCTGAAATCAGAGAACCAGGAAATTTGCACAGTTAGCAGATATAAATAGATGATCTGTAACTAGGAGATGCTTAACTCTGCAGTAAATAAACCCTAGTCCAAATAAAAGGCTAATTGAAATCTTAAACTGTCTTGTGCCTCAGTTCTTCCTATTTTGAGTCTCTGCAGGTTTTGAAAGAGAAACAGGTGTTATAATCTATTGAGCCTCACCATCTATGTTTCAAGTGATGTCCTCTTTCCCTTAGGCTCGTAGATTATCTTCCAGTTTCCAAAGGAATTGTTGCAGCCTTCATTATTTTGAATTGTTTGATATTCTTAGAATTTTTCAGGGCCTGTCTTATGAAGAGTATGATGAGGACATGGCAGGAAACCCTTAGACCATCCAAAAGGGGAGGAACAGTAGCCCAATAGTGGTGTAACAGTTGTTCAGGGCATTGGGTTGTGTTGCTGTCCTGCCATGCCTTTGCAGTGTACAGGCTCCTATTTCACCCTCAGTTCCTGCTATGAAAGTAAGCCAGATCAAAAGACATTCTTGAGGCCATCTTAATGCTTTCAAATTGAGCTGAGGACTTCCAATGATGGGAATAGGAGACAGGAAATCCATTCTGTTAGGAGACTTACTCTTTCCTTGTTCAGTCAGAATATGTCAGCTGCCTGTTTTGGAAAACAGGATGTTCTTTGCAGTGTTGGTGTACTGCTGTTTCTAATCCTTTCCAGGTATAAAGTGGGAAAAGCTTCTTTTGAAGCACAATTGCTGAAGCAGAACTTGTGCAAACACAAGAGAACACCTGAGACCTTGCGCAGCAAGCAGTGGTGAGAGCTGACGGCAATCCCATTGCACAGAAAAAATGAGTGGCATCTGCTGCGTGTCTCTGCTTTCTCTTCCACTCCAGGAGGAGCCACACTGCTGTCCCTTGTGAAAATGCAGCAATTAATTCTCGGCACTAGTGGAGTACGTGACGAGTAAATCGTAGCCTCCTTCGCCATCTAATGGCCTCAAACAGCACTGCCACCTGCCCCTCGCCGTGCCGCAAAGTACCTGCCCGAGTGCGCCAGCTCCTGGGGCGTGTGGCCTCTGCCTTCCCATCCCCTGCCCTGCTCGCTCAGTAGCTGCTTGCAACATTGCTACAGCCACGTCCTTTGGGGAAAAGCTTTGCAGGCTTTTTGTCTTGTAATAGACTTGAAATATATACCGAAGCTTATTTTTTCCTTAATACACCTGAATACTCTCAGGTTTTCTACCCTTGGGCTCCCACTATGCTCTTGCAGCCAGTCCAGGAACTCTTAGGAGAAAGCAGAGCATGCTGCACCATACAGATGTTGGGGTCAGGACTGAGCCCAGTGCAGGAGCCTATGAATCACTCTAGATTGAAAATGGGGAAGTGGTTCACTGTGCCAGAGAGGCTGCCCAACTGCATCTCCTGGTGAAGAGCTTAACATCCCTGTTCTCCAGACACATGGGGATTGATGGCTCATGCATTAAGCTATGAGTTTTTAAACTCTTGAATGGCTCTCTTGGGTTAAGATAATAAGTTGGAGAGTTACATGTTCTTTCTATATGTATCACAGGTACTTGTCTTCCATCACATCAGTCTGACAACCCTCGTTGGCCCTCACTTGCACATTAGAAAAGGGACCAAATTGAGCTGTCTTCACTGGGTGCAGAGATAGTTTCTGATGTCTTGTCAGAAGTGAATTTCAAATATGTCCATGCCTGGTGCATGATATCCTCAATACAGGAGTTGCTTTATTTTTTCCGATTGCAATCTCCTTTTAATACTCTGCTTCTAGTTTTGTAATGATTTCTTAAGAAAGGATCTCAAAATAAGTTTTTGAAGAGAGGTGACATTCTTTCCTATTTTCAGGTAAAGGAAAATCACAAAGTAACTTGTTGAATCTCAAAAGTTCCATTTGTGCCTTTCTGCTTTAGATAACAGGTCAACATTATTAGGGGCTCAATAGAAACATAATAAAGTGGAATATTAAGTAGTGTTTCAGCAAATTCAGGAAGAAAATACTTGACCTACTTGGACTTGATTCACCTCCTTTTGATGCATAGCAAGGCCATTCTGCCCATACTTCAGTCACTAAAATAAAAAAAAAAAGGGATTTGAGGGTTTCACTGTCAGATCATGAAGCAAATGATGTCTGAAAGGAAAGTGCTCTGATGCTGGCTGAAATACCCAGTAATTCAGTATCAGTGGAGTAATCCAGCTTGTTTAACTTTGTTTCTGTACTCCTCCAATGCTGGTAGTTTTCATCAGAAATTAAGATGACATTATTGGTCCTCAAAATATCTAATTCTGAACTTTGGCTTTGTTTTGTTCTTTGTTGTGCAGTCTCCCATCTGTGCACTGGTTTGAGGCTAATTGGAATATTTGAATGAAAAGAATGATATTATAGGCTGTGAAAAGCAAACAATGGTGATGTCTGCTTCACTCATAGGCCTGCTGAGATGTATAAGAACAAGAACACAAATATAGAGATAAGACACAGAGAGTCTCTGTCTCTCTAGTGCTGGTTTGGTCTTGGTCTCTCTGCTAACTTAACTAACCACTCTCCTTCTAACCCCCCAAACCCATCCTCCAAACTCACTTTGCATGTAAGGCAAACCCTGGGGTAAGGTAGAGGGGTGGAAAGAAGACAGAAGGGTGCTTGGGACCCCCTCCTGAGGACTCTGATTTCTGGGAGGGGGATTGTGTTTTTGTATTACCTTTAACTTGTATATTTCTGTAAATATTCCTGTCTGTTGTGTATATCTCTGCTTGTATGTTGTGCTAAGCTCTAAATATAGAATCATAGAATGGTAAGGTTGGAAGAGACCTCAAACATCATTTGCCATAGGCAGGGACACCTCCTACTAGTAGAGATCACTCAAGGCCTCATCCAGTCTGGCCTTCAACACCTCCAGGGAGGGAGCAGCCACAACCTCCCTGGGCAACCTGTGCCAGTGTCTCACCACCCTCACTGCAAACAACTTCCTCCTAACATCCAGTTTCAGTCTCTCCTCTGCCAGTTCAAACCCATTGCCTGTCATCCGGTCATTGCAAGACCTTGTCAATAGTCCCTCCCCAGCCTTCCTGTAGACCTCCTTCAGATACTGGAAGGCTACTATTCTAAGGTCTCATATATAGCTTCAAATATAGCTCAAACAGAGCTTCAGTCCTTAACTTCCAGCCAGCTGAGTCTAGTCTGGGCGATTTTACAAAGAGTGGGGGGGGCAGGGAACTCCCAAACCATCACAAACTGAGAATAAAATCTGACAGTTTGAGAAAGTAATCACACTCCTGAAGAGGATACATTATGTCACCTAATATGCTTCTGCTTCACCAGCAGCCAGTAGTGTAAGCAGCAGTGTATAATTAGATGTTGCTGTTATTGTCAATCCAAATTCAGGACATGCAGGTCAAAGCAGTGATTGTGACCTAGGATGCTGGCTGCTCAACCTGCTTCAAAGTAGAGTTCCACCGTTAGGTGGCAGTTTCACATACTCTGGCATTTTCTCCATGTGTTTTCAGTTCTACAAGTTGCCTTTTCTTCCAAAATGAGGAAATCTTAACTCTGCTTTCCATACCAAAGGCACCTCTGTGAAATTCAGTATCACAGCAAAGTTCTGCTGTATCAAAACGATCAAGCATTTTTGTTTGCTTTTTCAGGACTCAAGAAACAAAGAAATCAATATTTCTTTTTAAATAATGTAATGTGGTAATTAATGAACTGTGATGCTGTGGCAGATTAGAACTGTATGAATCCATCAGTTTCATAATTTACTGGGAATTGTCTTCAATATGTCAACATTTACCTTTACCCTTTTAAAACTTTTTTCCCCCTTCTCACAGAGAAAATGTGCATACTCTGAGGTTCCAGACTGAGGGAAATCAGATGGTAGTTATTTTTTTTTCTTGGTTTAAATATGCTCTCCAGTGATGAAATCCATGTTCTTGTTGCAATCTTAATACATGAATGAGTTTCCTGAAGATCTGGGGCTGGAACCTGTATTTAAAGCCCCACCTTATTCTGAGGCATTCTGCTAAAACTGAGGGAAGTTAGACTTTGAAATAAATGCATCCCCAAAGTGCTATTGCAAAGATCACACGAGAAAGACTTTGTTTAGAAAAAGGTAAAGAGAGCTAAGAATGATGGCTGCAATCTCAGGCTTCAAAATAAAAAAAATGTAACTGCATCCTGGGAATGTTTAGGTTGATCCTTTACACTTATTTCATTAAATTCTTAATGAGCATTACATGCATATATTTTTTGGAATTCAGAGTTTAGAAGCAAGATACTGTGTTTTGCTCAGCATCAGTCTGAAAGTGCTCCTATTTCACCTGAGAAGCTGAAGACATCAAAAGCTGTTCTTCCTCAAAAATGTCAGTACATCCAAGCCAAAAATAGAATCATAGAATGGTAAGGTTGGAAGGGACCTCAAGGATCATCTAGTTCCAACCCCCTGCTATATAGGCAGGGACACCTCCCACTAGCACAGGTCACTCAAGGCCTCCTCCAACCTGGCCTTGAACACCTCCAGGGACGGAGCAGCCACAACCTCCCTGGGCAACCTGTGCCAGTGTCTCACCACCCTCACTGCAAACAACTTCCTTCTAACATCCAGTTTCCATCTCCCCTCTGCCACTTTAAACCCATTGCCCCTTGTCCTGTCATTGCAAGACCTTGTCAATAGTCCCTCCTCAGCCTTCCTGCAGACCCCCTTCAGATACTGGAAGGCTACCCTAAGGTCTCCTTGAAGCCTTCTCTTCTCCAGGCTGCAGAGCCCCAACTCTTGTAACCTGTCCTCATAGCAGAGCTGCTGCAGCCCTCTGGGCATCTTCATGGCCCTCTTCTGGACTCGCTCCAACAGTTCCATGTCCTTCCTGTGCTGGGGGCTCCAGAACTGCACACAGGACTGCAGGTGGGGTCTGAGGAGAGCAGAGCAAAGGGGCAGAATCCCCTCCCTTGCCCTGCTGCCCACACTGCTCTTGATGCAGCCACAATAGCTGAGATATTATAGGAAAGGTTTGCATTCTGTGCATGTGTGTTTGTTTTCTGCAGTGAAATGGCACACAGATTTCACTTTGTCTGATTACTGCTACTGTTGGTCAAACGTCAAAGCTGTCATATTCTTAATAGCTCAGACCTTGACTTTATGTTTGAGAAAGTGAGAGCTTTGCCTGTCTTCTTTTGGTTATGTAGCTGATGTAGGAGGAGTGCTTATACAGTCTGAAGAAGTAGTAATATGCCCTGGCAGGTGAAATGGCAGCAGGTGTACCAGTGTTTTTCCCAGCAGAAATGGTGCAATGTGACTAGATACAACCTTTATTTCTTCAATATCATGCAGAATGTTGTTACAGCATGATGAAATTGCTGTTAAGACAAAGTCAGCCCCTGAACTCCCATTGAAGTCTATTTTTGTTTGGCAGTGCTGTGCCTGTTCTGGTTTGTTGTTTCTCTAAGCTGTTCAAGTGAATCCTGCTCCCTACAGCTGAAGGATGCTTTTTTCAGAGCTGCAGCTTAGCTTTTTCATTCTTTTTCTGTAGGTGCAGAAACAGTAGGGGTACAGACTCCTGTCAAGATCTGGAGAACAGAGATTAACAGTATCTCTGTCCAGAGGAGCAAGATTTGTTCACCTAGATTTCCATGTTACGAAATTAAGGTGCAGATGAGACCAGATAGCACCACACAACTATTTATTAAAGGATAAAGTTGAACAAAACAGAGGGAGAGAGGGCAGAGGGGAACAATGGAGAAAAGAGAAGAGCAGGGAAGGAAAAGAGCAGGGATTATATTACCCAGCAGCAGCAGCAGGTTGGGGGAGAGCGAGAGAGAGAGACATGTGCCTGGCCCAGGGATGTTCTTCTGTAGAGTGATTCTGTGGGAGCTGCTCCTTGAGTTCTTCTGGTGGAGGCACCCCGGTGGTGATGGTCTGGTGGAGGTGCCTGGGGAGGTGCTCTGGTGGAGGTGCACATGCCTATTCCTTATGTCTTTATATAGAGTTTTTAGGCCGTTGTCCAGGTGNGGTGTGAGGTGTCCATATCCTGGTCATTCAAGCCAGGCTGGAGTCCTGGAATCCCACAAGGACACTCTGTCTCTGTTGAGTAGCATTCCTGAGCTCTTGGGCAGGAATCTGGGCCAAGTCCTGGAAGTCCACAAAGGTGCTGTTTGCATCCCTGAGTTCTGGCCAGGAATCCAGGCAATTTTTAACAAAGGGAATCTTTATCTGTTTTGATTTGAACAAGGGAGAGATGATTAGACTCTCACAACCCCAGACGGGCCAAGAGAAGGGGCTAAATATCGCTGGAGCAACAAGCTGCTGAAAGACCAAAAGGATGCCCTCAGATGTTGTAGTAACTTACTTTTTTTCCTTTCTTTTTTCCCCTCTCCCAGTTTTCATTGGTAATGATTAGTGGCTTTTGTCACTATAGAGAAATACCATCTGAAAGAGTAGAAATTATCAGATTCTCTCCTCCTGCTTATAGAATGAAGGCAGAAAAAAAAAAAAAGATCTCTGAAGTAGATAAACCTTACTGGCAGTTCCTGTAGGACTGTCCTGGAACCTGGAAAACCTCATGATGGATTTACCACGGCCTTTATACAAAGTTAATCTGATAGCCATGGTCCTATCTGCTTTTGCCATGCTTTGGTAAATTGTGTTGGACTGCATTCTCATAGTCACACTTTCTCTGATACACTTCAGAGGCTTGGCCAAATAATACAAATAAAAGCATTCTCCAGTCTTTCAAACATACATTTAAACATCTGGCCAGCCCCCAGACTTACTCTGGCCTCCATTTTTGAATGCTCTCTTCGTTCCTTTCCCTTAGTTAACTCTTACTAGGTACCTGTTTCATGCTCATATTAACAAAAGCTAATTGCTGTAAGAAGATTGTGCATCTAATTACCTTTATGGGTAATTTTCAGCAAATAGATAGTGATTAACTGTCATGACCTTACCTGTGATCCCACTCAGCTAAATGGGGTGGCTTTTGCAATTTACTCTCCTAGTTCCATTTCTCCTGCACTTAGGAGTGTGGCAGAGATTTTAGGTGAAAGCTAAACCGTTCTTTCCGCTGTACAGAACATTAAGGCTGTGACTGATGATTTGTTTATCAAATACTTAAATGGTTATTAGAATTCAGAATCTATTCTTAGAGATAGATATTCCTGTCTGCCACTTGATTAACAAACATGTTGTACCTAACATAGGTAGCTTTATTTCTCAAATCAGGAGAGTGAATGTCCTTCTGGACTTTATTACACTGAACAGAAGTGCTTTAGGCAGGCTAAAAAGCAGATTATTAACAATTAAAACTCTCTTAACTCAGAGTTTTCCACTATGTTTAGCACAAAGAGAACAATACAGGACATGGCTGCATTCTCACATCTTGTCTATAAGTCTTAATATGGGTGGTGATGTGACTGCTTTCCAATTTCACGTTCAGCACAGAGGAGATCCAAGCATTTCAGTGGAAGTCATAGATTCTGCAGAAGCTGATTTGAAAATCTTTTGCACAGAAATGACATTTTAATTTTAAAATAGGTGGCAATTTCAAGGTTTGGTTTTGTTCTCACTCAGAATAGACTCAGGCCTCAGGAACTATCTCAGTAAGTCTACTGATAGAAGCAGCTAAGAGGATGCAGCTTTACTTAGCACACGTCAGGCTGGTGCTTTTAGAGTATGACACTCTTCACTGTTTTCTGACTGCTGCCATGAACTTTGACGTTGATAAAATAGGTAGCACAGTGCTAAATGTGAAATTTTTGGGGCCACGCTTGTGGTTGTAATTTATACATCTACATCCCAGGCCAACCTCATGACATTCAACAAGGCCAAGTGCAAGGTCCTGCACCTGGGTAGGCACAATCCCAAGCACAAATCCAGGCTGGGTGGTGAATGGCTGAGAGCAGCCCTGAGGAAAAGGCCCTGGGGGTCTGAGGTGATGAAAAGCTCAACATGAGCCTGCAGTGTGAGTGCAGCCCAGACAGCAACTGAGTGCTGGGCTGCAGCAAGAGCAGTGTGGGCAGCAGGGCAAGGGAGGGGATTCTGCCCCTTTGCTCTGCTCCCCTCAGACCACACCTGGAGTCCTGTGTGCAGTTCTGGAGCCCCCAGCACAGGAAGGACATGGAACAGTTGGAGTGGGTCCAGGGGAGGCCATGAAGATGCTCAGAAGGCTGCAGCAGCTCTGCTCTGAGGACAGGCTACAAGAGTTGGGGCTCTTCAGCCTGGAGAAGAGAAGGCTTTGAGGAGACCTTAGAGTAGCCTTCCAGTATCTGAAGGGGGCCTACAGGAAGGCTGGGGAGGGACTATTGACAAGGTCTTGCAATGACAGGACAAGGGGCAATGGGTTTGAACTGGCAGAGGGGAGATTTAGACTGGATGTTAGAAGGAAGTTGTTTGCAGTGAGGGTGGTGAGACACTGGCACAGGCTGCCCAGGGAGGTTGTGGCTGCTCCGTCCCTGGAGGTGTTCAAGGCCAGGTTGGAGGAGGCCTTGAGTGACCTGTGCTAGTGGGAGGTGTCCCTGCCTCTGGCAGGGGGTTGGAACTAGATGATCTTTGAGGTCCCTTCCAACCTTACCATTCTGGGATTCTATGAATTCTTTTAACTGGAGCATCTCACAGAATTTGCCAATTTCATAGCTTCCACCAGTAGGGTTTCTTACATTTCGCAATTCCCATCAGGATAACTGGAGACTTTTGGAGCTCAGAGAAGAAGAAGAGTAATGAGTCTCTCTTACCTATGAATAGAAATCTTTTGAGTTTTGGATAGAGGGCCTGGGATAGCTATTGTTGGGTGTTAGCCCATCCTCTGAATGTTAGCTGTAGGCACTTAGGTCTTGCACCACACCCTTTGGCATTTGAGATAGGCTTTTAGGAGTTTAATAACTATGATTTTTGCATAATTATAACCACCATTTTGGACCATGGGTTGCTAACCCTGTCTTTACCAAGATATTTTATAAGGGACCAATCATGGATAGCTTTAATTGTCTGAACAAGGAAATTCTAGGTGATTTAAGTAATTCTTAGTTGTTTTAACTGAAATTCCTTCTTTTGTAAGCAGATTTCTTTACAGGTATCAGAATCATACAGTGGACTTTGGGTTGCAGGACAGTAATGCTTTCAAAAGGCAGTGCCTATTACTTGAAAGTAGGATTTAATTTCTTTTATGTACTAGTGAAATTTACAGCAGGTATTTCCTGCTTCACCCTTCACAATCTTGGCAGTATCAGCTGCCATCCCATGCCATATACTAGTTTGTGTGTCTCTTTTCCTCTTTATTGTGGTCACACTAATGGGACAGTAGTTGCAATTAGCTGGATAAGCTGCCCTGGCCATTACATCACTGGTGAGGACTTCATTTAGGAGTGGACAGAGCCTGTGGGATGCCTGGAAATCAGTGTCGTCATTTCTGCACTGCCTGTGCTGCACTGACACTGCATTGCCCTGGGATTGGTGGTTTGGCAAATGATTTTAGGAAAACCAGCAGATGTGCAGTAGAAGAAAAGACACTGAAAGGATCTTACCTCAGCTCCTAGTATTATAAACTCAGCTTAGTTTATCTTATATCTTAAGTTTACCTTAAGCTTATCTTATATCTTAAGTTTGGAAGTTATAGTCTAAAACCCCCAGTTACAGTCCTGTATTTCCTCACAGCTTTTATGCTGCTGTTACCTTCCTAATTGCTACCTGCTCTGTTGTAAAAGGCTTCCCACAAAGATGACCTACTTGCCAGACTTTGTGACTGTTGTGATATTCCCATTTCCATGAAGCTGCTTGCCTTATACTGCTTACAGATAGTTGCTCAGGTCTTCTGTCTACTTATTTTTAGCATGGCAGTCTCTCACTTCTGGTGCTTCCTGGATGTTAGGAGGAAGTTGTTTGCAGTGAGGGTGGTGATACACTGGCACAGGTTGCCCAGGGAGGTTGTGGAGCACAGAATCACCCAATGTGATCAAGATCATGTTGGGTGATTCTGTGCTCCACAACCTCCCTGGAGGTGTTGAAGGCCAGGTTGGAGGAGGCCTTGAGTGACCTGTACTTGTGGGAGGTGTCCCTGCCTATGGCAGGGGATTGGAACTAGATGATCCTTGAGGTCCCTTCCAACCTTATCATTCTATGACTCTATATTGGAGATCTCCTGGATTGCAGAATTGTTGCTGTGTAAGAAAAACTACCTGTGGTATACCTGTGGTTTTGGTGGATAAATTTACCCTACAGTTTACCCTACATTTGTAGACTCCTGTTTTCCCTCTGCTCCCTCTTCTACTAACATATCTCTTTCAGGACTTTCAGAATTTCCAGGGGATTGGGGCTGTCAGATGAGGAAAAAATAGAAGAGCAAATAGAGAGTTGTCTGGTCCATGTTGTAAACCTATTTTAAACCAGAAGCCAGAGTTAGGGCTTTGTTTTTTTTCCCAAGTGTTGAAAAGCAGAACTGAGGGGAGGTTGGTTGTGCTTTGTGGACGTATTTCACATCATAGCCTTTCTTTTCAAAGATGGTGAGCTGGTGATAGCTGCCTTTTTAGTAGCTTTCCCACACCTATGGATTTTGTAGCAGAGCCTTCATCTCCTGGAAATTTGAGGAAGTAATGCAAATATTATTGCTGAAATCCACCCTTATAAGCCTTGCAGTTTTCACCTGAATATCAGCGGCCGCTAGGGTGATGTTGGCAGTGAAACTCTAGTTCAGTGAAAACATCCTGGCTTGTGGGAGAAAGGGACTGAAAGTAAAACAGTTGAATGTGTGTAGTGCTGTTATAATATGTTTAGTTCCTAACTGTAGGAAATTTTTCTGAGATGATTCAGCAGGGATAAAGAATTTGCCCAGGGACATACAGTGCCTGTAGGAGAGCAAAGTTGTGAATCTTCTATTTCTTCAGTCTTAGCAACAAGCATTTGCATTAATGAGATAACTCACATGATAAAACCTTTTCCATCTCAGATCAGAAGCAGCTTGCAGGTGTAAGGTGGTGGCTGTGAAATGGTGCAATATTCAGTGAGGTGAATGCATTCTAACACTTTACATGAACTGCTTGTTATTGAAAGAGATCTCTGGAAACCTTTGCCCCAACTGCTTGCTCTAAGTGAGGCCAGCTTCAAGGGCAGAATTCAATATTAGAGACATTATCTAGTTGAGTGTTGGAAAATTTGCAAGGGTGGAGTTTCTGCAGCTTTTCTTTTGCAATGTGTGACTATGCTTGTGTTTTTGGGTTTTGTTTTTCTTAGAGTTTCCCTTGCTGAAGATTATGTCAGCTACCTTGGCTTTTGTTTTTCACTGGACAGCTCTGAAAGAAGCCAAACTCCATCTTTGCTGTAATTCCCCTTTCTTAGTGAACACCACTGGGAAGACAGTGGTCAGATGCTTTATTCAGCTTGACAGTGCCATCATTTTAGTAGCAGATTTCCCCATGCCTTTTCCATTACACTCCTTGGCTTTGAGGAGCAATTCTTCTTCTACCCTTAGCCTTCTTGCCAGAGATTTCTTCCCAAATAGTTGTACATAGCTCTGTAAATGTTAGAGTGACATTTGGAGTAAGTTTAAAAGAGTCCATGTACTCCTTCTGTCTTCCCCTGTGTCTCTGCCAAGCTTCACAGTGGCAATATAGCCATGCTCATTACCTCCCAGAGCTAGCAATAACATTTACAAGCTACAGTTTCTTCTCTTTGTAAATATTTCCACTGTGCTACCCACAGCTCCTTCCTAGCCTGATTCTTTATGACTGCAGCTCAAACAAGGGAGATGTGAAGTTTGGTAAATAATGTTTATCTTTCATTGTGGATTAAAGGATTTTCTTTTTTTTTTCCTTTTGTGATTCCCTGTCTGACAACATCCTGCAATGAACTTATCCTCATTTGTGCATGGTAACAACAGGAGGAAAGGAAGCACATACCAAGCATGATGATGATGGAAATGAGTACCTATGTCTTTGTAGACTGGCCATAGATTAGCCTTGAGAGCTGGAGAACTGGTTCATTATAGAAGGTAAACAAAGCTAGAATCCAGAGTGCAAAGACTGCAAGATTCATTAATGGAAAGGGACTTGGGATTCTGGATCCAAATCTGACTTCTATAAGTCAGTTTAAAATGTAGAAGGTCTCCAGTGAAGCTTTTGTTGTATACAGTGAAAGACCAAAAATTAACTAGTGCCCTGCAATTTCACCCATTTTAAGCTTAACATTCTCAGGGCCAGTTTATGAGATTTTGGATTTGTATTACCTTCTTATAATATTGAACTAGAAAAGCAAGGTGTTCATTTTGAATTAAAAAAAAAAAAAATTGTGTTAATTCTAAAAAAAGAAACAAAAATCCCACAAACACTGTATTGCTTCTATTCATAACTGAAGTAATTTCAATGTCTAAACTGGGAGGCACACTAATTTTTTTAAGTTTTGTTGTTTTGGTTTGATTTTTTTTTTTAATGGAGAAAGGACATTATAGTACTTGTACTGAACCTTGTACTCACATAGAGATGTGTTACTTGGGGCTCTATAGTTTGCCTTGTTTGCCTTGTGTTGCTTGAGGCTCTATAGTTTGCCTTGTTTGCCTTGTGTTGCTTGAGGCTCTATAGTTTGCCTTGTTTGCCTTGTGTTGCTTGGGGCTCTATAGTTTGCCTTGTTTGCCTTGTGTTGCTTGGGGCTCTATAGTTTGCCTTGTTTGCCTTGTGTTGCTTGGGGCTCTATAGTTTGCCTTGTTTGCCTTGTGTTGCTTGGGGCTCTATAGTTTGCCTTGTTTGCCTTGTGTTGCTTGGGGCTCTATAGTTTGCCTTGTTTGCCTTGTGTTGCTTGGGGCTCTATAGTTTGCCTTGTTTGCCTTGTGTTGCTTGGGGCTCTATAGTTTGCCTTGTTTGCCTTGTGTTGCTTGGGGCTCTATAGTTTGCCTTGTTTGCCTTGTGTTGCTTGGGGCTCTATAGTTTGCCTTGTTTGCCTTGTGTTGCTTGGGGCTCTATAGTTTGCCTTGTTTGCCTTGTGTTGCTTGGGGCTCTATAGTTTGCCTTGTTTGCCTTGTGTTGCTTGGGGCTCTATAGTTTGCCTTCTTTGCCTTGTGTTGCTTGGGGCTCTATAGTTTGCCTTCTTTGCCTTGTTTTGCTTGGGGCTCTATAGTTTGCCTTGTTTGCCTAGAGTTTTGTTTGTCTTGCATTTTGTGAGTTCTTAGTGATCTTTTCTGCAGTAATTTAATATTTCTGCTTGTGTTTGAGAAAACAAAGGAAAGGGTTAGGTAATAGGTAACATACTGAAGCAGGGGGGACACAGGGGTATGAAATGGAAGTAGTGAATAGAGTATTTATTCTGTTCTGGCTTTGTAGTTTAAGTAATAGGTGTGGTTTGCACTTCAGGTGTTCTTCAGAAATTTCTTGTTTTCTACAAACCAACCTACACTTCTGGGCTATTTTCAGAGTTATATCTATGTTAAAAAGTATCAAAAATATTTTAAATAATACTATGAAATACATTTTGCAAGATTCAAAAAAACATGCTTGATAAAAAGTTTTCCTCTGGATGTCACCTGGTCTATATAAACATCTGCTAGCAATTTTTGTCTATAGAAGTGTCCTTGTGAGTTACACTGCTCCAGCAGTATTCTTGCACCCCCCAAAATGTGATGAATGCCTTGAAGCTAGCTCTATTATCTCTCCCATTTTGCTGATTTGGAAATACTTTGTACATGTTGTACTGTAATTATTCCACTTCCATTTGGTTATATGTGAGGTATGGGGTTCAAATTGGAGTGTTTGGATTTTAGAAAGTAGTACACAAACCAGAGTGAGGCCAGAGGTGAAAAGCAGAAACAGCTAGTTATAGAAAGTAAAAATTGAATGAAAGGGATTTACTTAATGAGAACAGAGTGAAGGTGCTGATGTAATGACAAGCTGAGCTTCAGGATACAAAGGTGCTTTTGTGAAGCAGCTGTACACCCACCAGGAGCAGAGAAGGAAGGTGTCATCTTAATCTGAAGGAAAGAAAATTTGATACTGATGTTGGAAAAACACTTTGATCTGTAAAAAAATTAAGCCCTGGCAAAACCAGTCCAATTTCTTTACATTTCTGTGGTTGTATATGTCCAAGAATTTAACTTTTGTCTTCATGAATTCCTAGTCCATGACAACTGATTATAATGCTGTTGACATCTTGTCAGGCTGAAATCTTTAAAGCAGAGTAGCTCTGTTCTTACTGGCACAGTGTATCCATGACTGATTAGTGGTATTATTTACAAGTTATTTTGCTGGGCTTGTAACTTCTCTCCTACCCTGCCCATGGCCCAGGACACCATGTCAGCCTCCCAGGGCCATTAGCCACTCTCACAGTGATGCTGCAGCAGGGCTGGTCTCCAGCCTGGCCATGGGCTGTGCTGACCCAGGCCTATGTCCCATCCTTGCCACAGTAGCCCTGCTTGGCAGTTGTGCCACCTGATTTTAGCCTGGGCCTGTGTATTGAATTCCTGGCATTACCCTGCACCAGCCTCATTGCCTGATGTTTTCTGGGCTCTTGGTTGGACTCAGCCATTATCTACAGATCTGTTGCTTCACTTTCTGGGTGTGTGGTCCAACCCTGAGCATCAAGAGCCAGCTCTGGGAGTCCCACAGGTCCTGGATCCTATCCCATGGGAGATAACAGGCAAGGCTGTAATTTCTTGTGAGCTCTTAAAGTTCCCATGATATTTTTTTAACTCCAAAAAGGCACCATTATCTCCTGGGTCCTAGTCAGATTTCAGTCTAAGTGATTACTTTTGGGCTTCCCAACTTACTTGACAGACTTCTGTTGTTAAAGCTCTTTCATATGGAATCCTCTTGGATGGGAAAGAGGCTTTTCTTGTTTATCTTTTTTCCAGTTCCATTTTCAATTCTGTTTCTTTTGTTTTAAGTGCAATTTGGATTTTCGAAAATCAAATGTGACTTTATTTGTGACCATATGCTTACTAATAGACATGGGAGGGAAAGTGGTGTCTTGTGTATTGTCTACAGGAAAGCTTTGTCTGCTTTGTGGCAACAAGTTTTGGCACCTTTTTTTTAAGGATATTTGAATCTTTTGCAAGAAGATGGAAATGTTTGGTCTATTGAACCTGTTTTTCACTTTTCCTCCTTGCCAGGTATCTCCTGTCTTTCCCATTTGTGACACTTGTCTCTGGAAGCTTTACTTGGTGGGAGGGAATGGCAATAGCTGACTCTGGCAGGCATAGCTAGAGGGCATATGTCATATGCCTTAAACTGCTGTTATTTGTGACTTCAGCTAAACTTTTCATGAAGGAAGGATATTTTTTCCTCTTTTTGCACTCTGTCTTTATGGAAATGTCAGGAAGAAAGTTGTATTGTAGTCTGGAAGGCAGGGTCAAAAAACTGCAAGGAAGAACAAGAGATTACAGAAAAGCTAAAAGGGAGAAGAAAGGAAAGAGTCAAAGTCTGAAGATTAATACAAGAAAAAAATTAGAAAGCAGGAGAAAGAGCACAAAGAGGTCTGAAGATTTTTCTGTCTGTATTCTAAGAAATGCCTGTTGTCATCTCCCTGGGAGGTTTATGCAGAGCCTTGTGGGGAAGCAGCAGTGAATTACTCCTTTGGATGCTAAGTGTAAAATTGAAGCTGGCAGGGTCTTGGAGCACAAGACTGGGAAGCTAATCATTCCTAATAACATATTGATTCTCACAGAGCTCTGGCATTATGTCAGGGTGGTTTTTGAATCACCACCTGGTTTCTTCCTCTTCCCATCTCCAGGCTAATGGCAATGAAGCTTCTGGCTTTGGGATTGCAAATGAATGCTACTCGTGGTTCTTTTTGTCTGTACAAATCTGTGGGTTTCTGAAAGATGGTTTCACACATTGCTCCTATGCCTGTATCTGTAAGACATCCAAGTATAATAGCTACCCTAAAAGTGGAGGGGTGGAAGGACTGTGCATGCATTTTAAACTTGGATGAATGTGCTGCCGCCTGTGTTTATGGTACCGAACAAAAGCATTACAGTCTCTTTGCTGCAGGTGGCCAAGGATAATGGGCATCTTACCACTGCTTACTAAAGGGTGGGCGTCAAGGGGCTGGGGCTGGACAACAGTGGTGCCCAGTGATAGAACGAGAAGCAGTGGGCACAAAGTAGAGCACAGAAAGTTCCACATAAACTTAAGGAAAAACAATTTCTTAGGGGTGATGGCGCACGGGAAGAGAGATTGTGGAACCTCCTTCTCTGGAGACTTCAAAACCCAGCTGGACACAATCCTGTGCAACCTGATCTAGGGAAACCTGCTTTAGCCTGGGTGATTCCCCACAAGTCCTTTCCAACCACTGCCATTCTGTGATTCTGCAGTCAAATGAATACCTATATTCAGGTAGAAGTAACCAGCACAGGTTCCTAGGAGGCTGAGGCCATGTAGGTGTTACCAGATTGCACTACAAGGGTTCATTGCTCCCCGTTTGTATCACACTGGACAAAGAAGGGAAGGTAAAATCTGGTTTAGACTACTGTGGGACCAGCACAGGTTCCTAGGAGGCTGAGGCCATGTAGGTGTTACCAGATTGCACTACAAGGGTTCATTGCTCCCCGTTTGTATCACACTGGACAAAGAAGGGAAGGTAAAATCTGGTTTAGACTACTGTGGGACCAGCACAGGTTCCTAGGAGGCTGAGGCTGTGTAGGTGTTACCAGATTACATTACAAGGGTTCATTGCTCCTATGACAGTTTGGGAGTTCCCTGCCCCCCCGCCCTTGTAAAATGACCCAGACTAGAACTCAGCTGGCTGGAAGTTAAGAGATGACGCTCTATTTACAGCTCAGCACAATACACAAGCAGAGATATACAGTATATACAGGAATATTTACAGAAATATACAAGGTAAAGGTAATACAGAAACACAACTCCCCTCCCAGAAATCAGAGACCCCAGGCGGGGCTCCCAACCACCCTTCCACCTTCTCCCCACCCCTATACCTTACCCCAAGGTTTGCCTCATGCGCAAGGAGAATTTTGAGGATCGGCCAGGGGAGGATTAGAACAAAAAGTGATTAGTGAAATTAATCGGCAGTGAGGAGAAGCCAGAAGCTGCTAGCCCCAAGACGCTGTGCCCCGTGTCACCGACTGCCAGCTCGACTTATCTTTTCGTTTTGGGTTCTTATTCCTAAACATCTCAGCAAGTCTATGAGCGAAGTAGACATCACCATTGTTGTCCTTCACAACTTATAGTATAATTTTCTCTATTAAAATATTCCAATTAGCTCAAACCAGCACAGCTGCCTGTTTGTATCACACTGGACAGAGAAGGGAAGGTAAAATCTGTTTTAGACTACTGTGGGATGTTGAAACACTGCAAGCTGAAACATTTTTGTTCCGTCTGCAACAATTCTGAGAGTTCTTCAAGTCCTTCTTACAGGATTTGAAATCCCAATCAATATTATAAGTTTAATAATACTGATTGGGTTTTCTCATCTAAGGACAGTAATTTTCTGGCAATAGGACATGAGAGACAGGATTTTTTTTTTTTTAAGGAAGTGACTTCCAAGCAAAAAGCCACAGGACAAGAGGAAATGACCTGAAGTTATGCCAGGAGAAGTTTAGAGTGTCTGTTGGGAAATACATTTTCACTGAAAGGGTTGGCAAGCACTAGAATGGGCTGCCCAGTGGCTGAGCCACCATCTCTGGATGTATTTAAAAGATGTGTAGATACAGCACTTAGGGACCTTGTTTAGTGGCAGACTTGGCAGTGCTGGGTTAACAGTTGGACCTGGTGATTAGTAGCCTTCCAGTATCTGAAGGGGGCCTACAGGAAGGCTGGGGAGGGNTGGGAGGTGTCCCTGCCTATGGCAGGGGGTTGGAACTAGATGATCCTTGAGGTCCCTTCCAACCTTACCATTCTATGATTCTATGATCTCTAAGGTCTTTTACAAGCAAAACAATTCTATGAATCTGTCATTATTGCCACACTTGGTTTATTGTCTTTTAGTGTCTGCAGAAAAACTCTTGTTTCCAAAGCACCTAATGGATGGCACTTTGGAGAAGGAAGAAGCAGAGCTAGGACACTTGTGTCACCTACTCCTACTCGTAGTCCTGATACCCTTCAACTCCCTCCTCATAGCTACTCAGGTGCTAGGGCAAGGAACTGTTTCATGCAAGGCACATCTGAGCTGAAGGCGTCAAAAGAACCATTTCATGCTTGACTGCATTTTCTAATACAATCCACAGAGAGAGAGAGGAAAGAAAGCAAGGGGGGGTTTGTGTGTACATACACATTGCCTTTGAGTGTATGTATAATATACAGTACATTTAGTTCCAGCTTGCAGCTGTGGGTGGCAAGTAAGAGATGGAGACGTGAGAGGGAAGAGAATTGAGCTTTGAAAAGAAGAGACTGGTTCCTTACCTTGAAAAAGAAGCTTTCTTTGCTTCTCTCTTTCTTGGCAAAGCAAAAGTGAATCCCCAGGACAGCACTAACACCTGGTACCCGAAAGTTTATATAAGGCTGAGTGAACAGGTGTTGCATATAGAATCATAGAATGGTAAGGTTGGAAGGGACCTCAAGGATCACCTAGTTCCACCCCCCTACCATAGGCAGGGACACCTCCCACTAGTACAGGCCACTCAAGGCCTCCTCCAGCCTGGCCTTGAACACCTCCAGGGAGGGAGCAGCCACAACCTCCCTGGGCAACCTATGCCAGTGTCCCACCACTCTCACTGGAAAGAATTTCCTCCTAACATCCAGTTTCAATCTCCCCTCTGCCATTTTAAATCTTTAGAGAGCTTTGGATGTACAGACCATGATAGTTTGATAGTTTGTGGGAAGTGAAACTAAGAAATCTAGTAAATCGGAATACCATCCACAGGCATCTGATTTTAATTGTGCTCCCAGAAACATTTTCTTGTCTGTGATTTTGTTTGTCTGATGACCAGGGAAGTGCTGCATAGCAGCTATTAGTCTAGTGGATTACTGCACCAGCACCAGTGATGTCCACCAAAGATTTAGTAGCCATATACATTTGTCCTCTGTCATTTTGTCAGCGTGATACTTATATCCTTATTCATCACCTCACTTGCATTTTTATTACACAGCACAGTTCTGATAGTGGCTCTTGTGGAGAGAGCCATGGGTTCTCTCAGTTTCCCATCTAACTACTTTAGTTTAGCATCTAACTTTTAGGCAGTGAGCAGATGTAAGGATTGGCTCTGTCAAACTTCTTGCCCCCCTTTAGAAGGGCCACTCCTGTCAGCATGAGTGGCCTGGCTGAAAAAGAAGAGACAAGGAGGTGAAACATAAGGAGGACATCTAGATTCCAACTACACATTGTTTCGGTTGTTAGATGGTGTGACAGCTTTCTGGGGTGTATGTGTGATGCAAACTGAGAAATCCAAGCTTTTGAGGAAACTGTAGCTAAAATGGATGAGGCACTGGAAAGAGACATTTTACATAGCAATCCTTGCACATGCCTAGCAACCTGTGCTGGTCTTTTATTCAACCTTTGGCATTTTTATGTGTAGTTTTGTAGTAGATATCCTATATGGAGCAATCTCTACAACTTTACCTTTGATAGGGGTTGGCTGTTTGGAGAAGGGGTGCTCTGATTCATACGTTAGTATATTTATGCAGGATTGTACATTTTGCAAGTAAAAATGCTTTGAATCACAGTCCTGATCCAAAACAATTATTCTCATACTGTAATTGTTGCTGGAGTTTATCACAAGGCTTTCATTCTACCTCCCTGGAGAAGAATGTCAGTTTCTGCAGGCAAGACCCTGCACAAACAGAGAATGTTAAGTTCTAGAACTCTTTTTCTAAGCTGAACTTCCAATTTTCTTTGACCTCCCCAGAGATGATAGAAAAATCAAATTTCATTCCTTGCTTCCTTTCCTCCTCCTGACATTTTCAGTATTTGAATTATACTTAAACTTGCAAGGAAGTTTGTTTTGTTTCTTTCTTCATTTGTGTTACAGTGCCATTGATTGAGTCATAAAAGCTCTACTAAGGTTAGTAGTTAGGAAGGAGGGGGAAAGTGTAAAAATCACAGAGCAGTACAAATCTGATGCAGAAAGGCCTTTTAGGAAACTTGCTTCATACAGTTGTTTTTCTTTGAAGTGATAGCAATGGAATGAAATTATATTGTAAATAAGCAATAGCTCTTAACAGTACCAAAACCAGAAACTCTGAGCCTTCAAAGGCAAGACTAAATGGTCTAGTAGAAGTGCTGGAAACATTATTAAAAGTAGACATTATAGGTAGTGCTGGGGAAGGTTGGGCTAGTGGAGGAGATTGCATTTTCTGGAAGGTGTGAAAAAGAAAGGCTTTGCCAGCTCTATCACAAAAGGGCCCTGTGCTAACACACTCGACCCTTGGGGATTGTGTCTCCATGAGTACTTCTGCATCCAGTGAATGCTGTAACTGCATCCAGTGAATGCTGTATCTTTGTGTTTGCTGCTCATATTTGTCACATAGGGTTGCTGAATGCAGTTCAACAGCTGCTGTGTTTGTTCCTCAGTGAAATAGCTTTCTGTAGTCAGTGGTGTGATTTCACAGCCCTCTGGGGTAGATGTCAGGGTTCTCCAGGATTGCACAAAGGTGTAACTCACTTTTCGTTTTTGCAACTGTTTCCTGCTTCCTTTCAGAGGCCTCTATTTTGAGCTATGATGGCAGCATGTACATGAAGATCATCATGCCTATGGTCATGCATACAGAAGCAGAAGATGTGTCCTTCCGTTTCATGTCCCAACGCGCTTATGGGCTGTTGATGGCAACCACCTCACGAGATTCTGCTGACACTCTGCGCCTGGAGCTGGATGGAGGCCGTGTCAAACTTATGGTCAATTTAGGTATCGTATAAAAACCTTCCACTGACCCTTTTATATTAGTTTGGGCTTGTGATTAGCATTTTTTCAGTCATTTTGTTTCATTTTTGTTGGTTCAATTGGACCGGTTTCTAAAATAACTACTGAGACCTTCATAATGTTATTTTCTTGTGGGGAGAAATTCTCTTCTGCGTTGCTGCATGAAGATTTGCTGTCAGTTCTTTGTTATGGACAGTGTTGGGTTTTAAGTATTTAAGTCCCTAAGTTTCCTTTCTTGGGATTGGTGAGCTCTGTGTGAGACATGCTGCTTGGTCCATCTTTTGATCAGTTACATCCCTCATTCATCCAGCATCACTCAAAACAGTCAAAGCAGAATGTGAGAAGAAAGAAAAGCAGACATGGTAGCAAGCAGAAGTCCTGTGAATCCCATGCCCTTTGCAGAATTTGGCAGCGTTGGATACAACTTGGTCTATTTTACTCATTTGTGTTTTTTTCCTCCTGTTTTCTAATTGCTCTATGCTTCAACCCTCAGGACTTTTTACATCTAGAAAAAAAAACCTGAGATTTTGGGGGGTTTTTTGATTAAAATGACAGCAGCAATTGTGAAAGTGCAACCCCCATCCCAGAGGGTTTTGTGAATGTGCAACCCCCATCCCAGAGGGTTTTGTTCTGTCTCCTTGGAGTTACACTTTCCCTGAAAACAATAAAACAAAACTATGAGAAAAAAAAGTCCAATGATAACAACACTGAAAAAAATAATATATTGAATTGAATGTGGTATTATATTAGCCTCAATCCATTTTCTTGCCAGTCTTTAAGTGTTGTTCTGAATAGCAAACAGCCTTTTAAAACAATGTAAATACAGAAGATGAAGCTCTCTTCAACTTCTCAGTGATGTTACTTCATGTGAATCCAGGAGTATTAAGGAGAGATTTTGAGTCAGAGGCAGAACTATTATGATAGTGCAAAATGTTAAACCTCTTCTGATATATCGGATACCCTATGTGAAGATGTGTACATGGTTTGTGAAAGCTTGTGTCAGTTTTCAAAGTTCTAAGTTACTGGCCCACATAGGAGCTTGTGCAGTGATTTTAGGGTTCCTCATCCACATCTAGGCAATAGGCTGTCCACCAGTTGTCCTCTGGAATTAACTTGGTTTTTAAAATTGCTTCTTTTTTGGCATTGAAAACTCAAGTTAGACCCTAATCTCTGCTTTTGGAATGAGAAAGTGAAGAGAAGATGTATTTAAACAAGTTCATGATGTATTTAAACAAGTTCATATCTCTTTAAAGCAGAGAGTCCCCATCTAAACTATTACAGAGTTTCTGTTTGGGATGTATATGTATGCTCTGATTTAGCTTGGCTGAAGAAGAGTTAAAGCACTTTTGAATGTCTTGCTGGCATAGGAGCATAGACTTGCCTAGAGGAGAGAGGGAGTAGATGAACTTGAGCTATGGCAATAACTTCTCAAATAAAGAGAAACAGCACTGATGGTAGCCATCTATACCTACACTAACTGCAAGTGAAGGAAAATTTCATAGATTTGTAAGATTTCTCTGAAGAACAGCTCACAATAATTGCTGTTGAGTATTCTTACATGTGCAAAAAGAATGTCACAAAACTCCAGTGTGTGTGTGTGTCTGTGTGTTTCTTTTGATCTAATACAGTTAGTGCTAATAATCTGGAAAAATGAGATTCACACACACACACAGAGTTTCCTAGCAATTATTGCTAAGCCATTTTCTTCTCAGTGGATAAATGTGATCACTGGAAGATTGGTAGTGTCATGCTTCTGTCAGGGGAGTGATGGAGCAGCTGAGTATCTGCTTAGCTCTACATTACCTCCTTGTAACCCAGAGACAATTCTTTTACTTTGCATGCCTTAGTTTCTCTCTTTGTTGAAGGGAGAACACTTTGTGACTTGCCAAGGATGTGACAAATAATTTAATAAGTGCTGCCTTTGATACGCCCATATAAAAAGTACTACAACATGAAAACTGCCAGACATAATAAAAAAATTAGCACTAATTCTTCTGAGAAAGGTACCACTTGTTCAATTCTTCTCCTTCCTTTAAAATCAGTCAGAATAGGGGAACTGCTCCTTTTGGGCATTCAGGACCTTCTAGACTTAGACTCTAGGTAAATACAGAGAGAGTACAGATCACCCTGAATATACTTACCAAGCTTTACAGCTTACTCTTTGTTTTCCAGTTTTCCTTATATCATACTGGCAGATAATATTTTCCCTCAGGGCCTGTAAACATTCTGTGCCTGACTGGTGCTGGTCACTTTTAACACTTACTGGGATCTGCTGTGCCAGCAGCTACTCTGGTGGACTGTTCTGCACTTGCTGTGTGGCATCTAAAAGACATGGCTCAAGAACTGACATATGATTTAGACATAGCAGGAAAAGAGATGTGCCATTGATGGCTTGATACAGGGACAAAACGTAGTTCCAGGGACTAGAGTAATGTATATGGCTTGATACAGGGACAAAACCCTGTGCTAAGTGAAGGTAGGGGGTTTTGGTGTAGTTCCAGGGACTGGAGTAATGTATATGGCTTGATACAGGGACAAAACCCTGTGCTAACTGAAGGTAGGGGTTTTGGTGTAGTTCCAGGGACTGGAGTAATGTATATGCCAGATTTGCCAGCTTTTCAGCAGGGAAATTTTGTGAGGTCGAATCTTCTCCCCAAAGATAGGCTGCATCAGTGGAAAACTGTCATCACTCTTCAGTATTCAACTCAGAAGAAGGGTTGTTTAGACTGCTGGAACTTGGATTGAGCTTCACCTCTCCCCTCTTCAGATTTATAAATTCCCGATTATATATTATTCCTGATATTGTTCCAAATTATATATTCCTGATATATTCAGATATATTCCTTGAAACAAGACTACTCCTATCAAAAAAGGCAAGGTTACCTTGCTGTTGATGAAACAGAATTTAAGGAAGGATAACCTTACCAGACTCATTCAGTTTCAATCATTTACTGTATGTCGCATCTAACTCTTTAAGGAGACTGTTCGTGGCCAAAGTGTCACAAATGAGGACCAGATCTTCGTTATCTGACCCTGTCAAAATCCCCTTATCAGCAGGAAACAGTCATCAGCACCACCTCTAAAGACCTGAGTGTGGTTGGTGCTGACTCGCCATGTGCCAGCATGCCCTCGAGTGTCTAATCCAGACACAGATGTGTGTCAAAAAAGACTGTTTTGAGTGGTGACTTATTTAATTGTGCCTTTCTTATAAGTCATTTAATAGTATTACTAAGAACTGTCTCTTTCTTCTCTTCTTTGATCTATTCTATTTGATTGCTTATTATCATTTGTGTGGTTAAGGTCTTTTCTATCTTGGTTTTTCTTTTCTATCTTGATTTTTCTTTATTTTTTTTCTTTTTTTTTTTTTTAATTTATTTTTTCTTCCTTTTTTTTCCCTAATTTTTAAAGAACTCTTCTGTGTATTTCAGTTGTAAAGCTTTCCCATACCCCATCAGCCATAGTAAATCAAAAGATGGTATTCAACCCTTCAAAGGCCTGAAGCCTGCGGCCCGCACAGCAAACAGCCCTGAGAACAGAGCGTACAGAGGAGCCTGCAGGGGCTGGCATATCCCACCCACCTCCTCAGCACTTAGTCTCCAAAGCAAACAGATCATGCAGCAGGCATGGCTGGGTGTGGGTAGCTGGGTGCTTGCTCTGGTGGGAGGGAAAGGAAGAGCAGCGATGAATAATTGTCTAAGGAAGAGGGGCGAGGGAGCTGTTTCAGACCTTTCCCATGTGGGTGCCTGAGGCACTGCAGTCTGCATGTTGACAGCACATCTCACAGTAGGTTATTTGTTGTGTGAAGATTAGACTTCCAAATGTGATACAGACCTCACTTCTGTAGAGGAGGACTCTGAAGAAATGGGACTGAAGCAGAAGGAGACAGAGAGAGAAATTAAGTAAATTATGGCTTGGAACATATGCTGGAGTAGTTTCTGATGCTGAGATGTGCAGGAAGGGAAAGAATGACTGGTCCAATACAGAGATCCACATTCACATTCTTTCTTCCACTGAGGAGTGGGAGAGTTAGGGTGTCACTGACTTTTATTGAAGAATATTTCATTTTTTTGGCTTATCTTCAGGTCATCGGTGACTAGAATACTTTCTACTTCCTGTTAATCTGAGTCTGTTCTCTTGTAAGGAAGTGTAATCATCCCTCTTACCTGTCTTTTTTCTAAGATATCTCATGGAGGTTGTCAAAGACATCTTTGCCTCTCCAAAATGAAAAGTTTCTTTTGTCATTCCTACACACAAACTAAGGAAGTGTAATCATCTCTCTTGCCTGTCTTTTTTCTAAGATATCTCATGGAGGTTGTCAAAGACATCTTTGCCTCTCCAAAATGAAAAGTTTCTTTTGTCATTCCTACACACAAACTAAGGAAGTGTAATCATCTCTCTTGCCTGTCTTTTTTCTAAGATATCTCATGGAGGTTGTCAAAGACATCTTTGCCTCTCCAAAATGAAAAGTTTCTTTTGTCATTCCTGCACACAAACATAGCAGGGACATGCTCTAATTTTCTTTTTCAAATGTATGGGGAATTTTTATGCCATATTTCCTTTGTGTGAATCATATACTCAAACCTGCAAGCCTATGTCCACTCACACTGTTTCTCATTAATAATTTTTTCCCCTATAATTAGTGCATACAAAGGCTCTTGGTTATTTTTTTAAATCATAAACATGCAAAAATATTTGTCAGTTGACAGCTACAGATGGATGCAGAGTCTATCTGCATCTAAGTAGGAAAGAGGTAAGGAGCCACACAGGACCTCGTCTCGTTTCCCCATAGGAAATAACCTGGAGTTTAGAAACAGTCAGGAAATAATTATCAGTAGTGTTCTAGTCTTGCATTAAACTGCTCTTCCATAACCACTTGTGGATACTCTTCAAAAGGAGCAAACACTTTGTCCTCACACAGCAAAGGTGACTTTCCTGATTTGAGGAGAAAACATCCTGTTGTCTTAGTAATGTCAAATAAATCTCACTGCTTTCAGGCACAAAGATATAAATGGTAAGGAACACAGACCTAATTCATGGAGACCTTTGTCTGCTGCTGAAAATCTCTATTCAAATCCTAGTGCTAGCTAATTGCAGTGGAACTATTTAACCTTTTGCAGGGAAAGTGCCTTTGTGATGGGCTCTGGAAAAACTTCCACCCAAGCAATAAGGTAACAGCTTCTGATTAACAGAAGGAATAATAAAGAAAGTAGCTTTAGAAGGTCTTCTCACCTCATCCTGCTTCCTAGGCAGTTACAGATTTCGTTTTCGCTTTGCTGCTGCTCTCCAGATTCCTTATCCTATTGCTGAACTGGATGATGTCTGAATTTACAACTGTAAAATATGCCCAGCATACTCATCTTCAAATCTTACAGAAAGAGAAAAATCTCTTTTAAGTTAGGAATGTAGGCATACCCAAATAAAGTGTATCTCATCTGTAAAAGCTGATAATAGAGTTCAGAGCCCCAGATGACAATTAGCAGAAATCCTATAGCCCTGGTACTGTGAAGAAGGAATCCCAAGCTCGGTTTTGTTCTGTGTCATGTTGGTTTTTAAATGATTCCTGAATTCCCCAGCTGCTGGTGTTCAGAGCACAACAATCAGGGTAAACCTGCACCTTACTGCCAGGGAAAGCATCTTCTGCTTACAAAGTACTTCACTAGTTTAGCAGAAAATAAGCATTTTCTTCCTTCCTAAAGACTGTTGTAAGAGAGGGGAAACGACTCCACATATTAGCGCTTGGGAATTTTCTCGCCTTGCTTGGGGCAAGGCTCAGAAAGGAAATGAACAAAAAACTCAGTGTTTGATCTTTGAAGGTAGTATGGAGAGCATGGTGATGTAGGTATAGCAGTCAGGCAGATGCACTCATTCAGCTGCCATGTGGGATCCACACTGACCCAACTGGACTAAGTTTGCTTCTGAGCTAGTTCTTCTGCAGCAGGCTTGGGCATTTCTGCGGGCAGTCCGTTGCACAGCCTTGAAGAGCCTTTGTTCTCACAGACTCGGGAGATCTGACAGTTCTGTGGTAGTTCATCAGGGCATCCTTCTCAGTGGCCTGATCTCTCATTGTCCTTTGAAATCTAGCATCCACGATAAGAACTTCACTGGTTTTCTGTTTGCTGCATCAATCCCTTCATCTGGGGCAGTCAGTGACTCAGCCTTAAAGTAAGCCTTGGGACATTGCAGTTATTTCAGCATCACTGGAAAAAAAAAATTAAAATGCAAAACTGCCGACACAAATACCACAGCAACAGTTTTCATCTCTGACTCTGATGAGTGTTATTGAGGACCAGCCATATTTCCTTTTCCAGCACACATACTTTTTAGCCCATAAGAAAGTCACCTGTTGTTCCAACTATAACAACTCTCAATCTCGCTTGCAGTGGGACTTGGGAGTCTCTCTCACTCTTACTCTCACTGTCAGGTCACAGAGGGAAGTTCCCCAGCATGTACTTCAGGGCACCCCTAACCTTACCCAACTCCTGTAAGGGATATAGCCACCACTGTATGGTGATTGTACCAATTGCTCCAGGGCTGTTTGCTCCCACTTTTCTGTTGCGGTTGACGACACATGACAAACCTAATCGCACAAAACCAAACCCAGATTTTCTCAAGAGAAGTTCTGCTTCCAAACAGACTCTCTCTGGATATGCTACTCCTGATTGGTGTGTCCCTGCTCATTACTGATACTTATTTTATAGACTCTTGCTCTCTCCCCTCTTTTGTTTTTCAAGAGCTGCATTTATTTTCAGATGATGTAACAATTTTCCTTCATCTGTGTGAGTAAACATAAAATTGCTCCAATTAAGCAGCAAAATGTATTCTATTTCTCTGCCATTCTGTGTAGTCCCTCTTGCTGGGCCATATCTCTGTAATAAATAAATGACTGTCACTGCTTTAGTGGTCCAGGCAGGGTGTCCAGTAACATGGTGCTATTATTCCTGACCTTGATTTCCTGAGAGAAGGTCATCGTGGCCCAAAATGTGTAATAGCACCGATGCAATAGCTCTTACCCATGTCAGACACTACAGTAATGGATGTTCACAAGGCTGTAAGTAGGCATTTACAAATGAAAGATCCTCTTACGGGGTTATATCCTGAGATATGCTGAGCATTACTGCGTTAAATAGGAGGAGAAATGCTCAGGAGCCCTTTAGCTCAGGCTTTCCTACTTCAACTTGTTTTCTTTGTGAGGACTCCTCAGTTACCCTGTATTATATTTCACAAACATAACTATTTTTCTTTCCATTTACTCCTCTTCATCCCTCCCTTGCCTGTAACCTCTGAGCAAAGCAGGACCCACAAAGGTTCCCAGATCTACTACTTCATTGCCCATTTCATTTTCTCCCTGAACGTTATGAACGTCACATTCAGTTCAACGTTCAGACAGCAAGATGAGATTGGGCTCTGAGGAGCTGGCAGGGCTGGGGACCTTTGAAAGAAATCATCCCTTCCCCTGCCAAACAAACAAACAAAAAAAAAACAAACCCAAAACCAAACAAAAAACCAAACCAAAAGGTATTCCCGACCTCCAGAACTAGCTGAAATCTGGGCTGGGCGTTCGTGCGGTTAGCTGTTTGCAAGTGGCCATTTTATGATAGGACACAACTGGGCAGTATATTAACCCTTTCCTCACCTGAATGGACAGTGTCAAATGTGTCTGTGCACATATTAAGAAGTATTCTGGGCTGGCACTGGGGGAATGAGAAGAGGGTCTGTCTTTGGGAGAACTGGAAAGGGTTAAATATTGTACCAGCAAATCTCACGGTCTGATTTTACAGGTATTCTGTGTTGGACAGATGATGTATTTATGCAATAACAATACGAATTAATTCAAAAGAAATCAAGTGTAAAGGTTGACTTTGAGCTTCAAGCTTCTTAGAGAAATGACTAAAGGTCTTTTTAAAAGTGGAATGACACTGCAGTATGACTTGCATTTCGAGGGAGATTTTTTTTTTTTTTTTTTTTTTTTTTTTTTTTGTGCCTTAATTATCAATTTTTTTAAGTGTAATTCACATCAGTTCATGGTCTGGAGTAGAAGATACTCTTAGATGCATATATTTCTATAAAAAGAAAATAACTTTCTGTGTCAGCTTGTGGATATATATGTATATTGGTATATCTCTCTCTACATATGTGTATATATATAT
>VWYK01049012.1:6801-26808 GCA_013399775.1 Semnornis frantzii
GGACACAGGACTCAAGGTGTGGCCTGAGCAGTGCTGAGTACAGGGGCAGAAGAACCTCCCTTGTCCTGCTGGCCACACTGCTCCTGATCCAGGCCATTTTTTAAGCATTTGCTAAGCATGGCTTTTGAAGAAACACATTTTACACAAAGACACTCACTGCCATGGAGCTGCCATCCTCTGCTGTGATAATCAGAGGTGTTGGAGTAAGCTGAGCAGCCTCTGGCAGCCCTCCCTGCTGAGGAGAGCCCAGGACCAGCATGGTTACACAGGAGAAGGGGAAAGCTCATCTCCTCAGCTAACCAAGCTGCATGCAGCCCCCCCCCCCCCCACCCCCCCCCCAGCAAAATGGCTCCCAGGAGCTCAATGCCCCATGATTTATGTGGGTTTGCTGGTGTTTGCATGGGCTGCCTCTCCCCTGCCATGATTCACAAGGCACTCCACTCCTTAGCCTTTTGCCCACTGGGTGCCATGGAGCAAGGTCACAAGTGATATCTACAAAATAATATGGGATTTTCACTAAGTCCAAGATTTCTCCATCACTCCCTTGTGCCTCATCTCCAAATTCACTGTAGATTTCTCTGCTTCAGTTTCTTGAGTTACAGATTGAGAGACTAAAGGAATAATTATTCTTGGGCCCCATTAGGAAAAAAAAATAAGGGAAAAAAAAAAAAAAGGGAAGGTTTTTGGCCATAGGTGATTATCATTTCCACAGTGCCCCATAACTGACAGAGGATAATGGATTTAATAAATAGCCATGATTAAGTCTGATGTTATTTTTAAATAATTTCAAACCCTGTTACTCTAATCCCTCTGTGGCTGGCAGAAAGGATGCTGCTGCTGCTGCTGCTGCTGCTGAGCAGTTAAAATTAGTTCCTGAGCCTTCAGCCTGGTGTGGAGTTACAGGTGTTCCAGGGCTGTGCTGGTTTTCTGGGGCATCCACTTACACCATCTGCCTAATGGACACTAACAGCTGTGTTTGGCCATCAAGAAGGGCTCCTCATAACTCCTGCTGTAGCTCTCCCCTTCCCAAGGGCTCTTCCCTCAACAGCAGATCCCACTGGCTCCAGCCCTGCTGCTGGGTCTCCTCGTGGTGTTACACTTCATGGTCTCACCCTCTCCACAAGCTACCTTCCCACACAGCAATTCCCTTCTCCAGAATTCCCAGGGAATTCCCAGCTCTGCCAAGCCCTCTTTTATCAATAAATATAGATCTCTTCTTTATGGTATTTTTCTTTTCTCTTTTCAGCACCCACATGTCTGAGTGAGCTTGGCTTCTTGGCTGGAAGGTGGCACTGAAGAACTACCTCCCTGGGCAACCTGTTCCAATGTTCCTCCACTCTCATGGTGCAGAACTTGTTCCTAATGCCCAATCTAAATCTCCTCTTTAATTTCAAACCATCGTCCCTCATTCTATCACTACAGACCTTTGCAAACAGTCTCTCTGCAGCCTTGTAGCCCACTTCACATACTAGAAGGCTGCTATTAGGTCTCCCTGGAGACTTCTCTTCTGCAGGCTGACCCAACCCCAGCTCCCTCAGCCTGTCCTCATAGCAGAGGTGTTGCAGCCCCCTGGTCACTTTTGTGGCTAGTCTGATTTGCTCAACCAAATCACAACTCCCAGCAAACTGGCACTAGTGTTGTGGGAATGGAGATTTCCCACAGTGCTGCAGAGTTGGTACTTGTCAGACCCACTTCCAGGGGGCAAATTCCCAGTTGTTTGGGAGAGAATGGAGCTGCTTTAAAGACAAAGCTTCTCTCCTCTTGGTGCCACCTGTGCTGGTTTGAGGCTAATTGGAATATTTTAATAATAATTAAAAAATATTACAGGCTGTGAAAAGAAAACAATGGTGATGTCTGCTTCACTCATAGGCTTGCTGAGATGTGTAAGAACAAGGACACAAATATGGAGAGTCTCTGTCTCTCTGGGAGCTGTTCTTGTCTTCTCTCTGCTGTGTAACCCAACTAATCATTCTGCTTCTAACTCCCCTGGCTGATGCTTCAAACTCACCTTGCACCTAAGGCAGACCCTGGGGTAAGGTAGAGGGGTAGAAAGAAGGTGGAAGGGTGGTTGGGAGCCCCTCCTGGGGACTCTGATTTCTGGGAGGGGAGTTGTGTTTCTGTATTACCTTTACCTTGTATATTTCTGTAAATATTCCTGTCTATTGTGTATCTCTTTGCTTGTATATTGTGCTAAGCTGTAAACAGAGCTTCAGTCCTTAACTTCCAGCTGGCTGAGTCTAGTCTGGGTGATTTTCATTGTGTTTGGGAGGTGGGTAACTCCCAAACCAGAACACCACCCCATCACAGAGCCCTGGTATGACCACAAGAGTGAAGCACTGGACTGGGGACCAGTTTGCTCTGACCTTCTGTATCTGCTGGCAATGCAAGATGTGGTGCCAGACACCCTCAGGAACACCTCTCCTCCATGTCTCCCAGCTCTAACGATCCCATGGCCACAGCAGGAGCTGTTTCAACTGAACTGATGGAACTCCACACTCCTGTCCTTATTTTTGTGGGTTGTTTTCCCTTGGAACGAGCTGTTTGAACTGACACATCCCCATGGCTCCCTGGCTAAGCAGGGGAAGGAGAGAAAAGCAGAGGAAGAAGAGGAAAGCAGAGAAAAAGGGGGGAAAAGAGAGGAGGAGAGGAAAGCAGAGGAAGAAGAGGAAAGCCGAGGAAAAGGGGAAAAAAGAGAGGAGGAGAGAAAAGCAGAGGAAGAAGAGGAAAGCAGAGGAAAAGGGGGAAAAAAGAGAGGAGGAGAGAAAAGCAGAGGAAGAAGAGGAAAGCAGAGGAAAAGGGGAAAAAAAGAGAGGAGGAGAGAAAAGCAGAGGAAGAAGAGGAAAGCAGAGGAAAAGGGGAAAAAAGAGAGGAGGAGAGAAAAGCAGACAAAGAGGGGGAAAGCAGAAGGAGGGGAGAAAAGCAGGGCCGCAATTTTGAAGGCTGCTGCACTAAATTAGGGGAAAAAAGAAGCTGCACCTTGAGCCCCAGGAAATGCAGCTGCAGAGCTGGGCTTTGCCTCTGGCTCAGCAGTAAGACTGGGATAACAATAAATCCCTTCTCCCACCTCCTGCATGTCCTGATTAGATAGACTGTAAGGGACAGGGCCTGTCACTTATTATGTGCTTGTTTAGTGCCTGGCACAATGTGGCTCTGATCTCGCCTCAGACCCGCGGCTGTGACAGGGACAATAGGACTGAAAGGAGGCTGCTGGCTGGTGGTGGGGAGGTCGCAGGCTGCCTGATGTCTGGCCCCCAGGAGGAACTGGTGCAGGCTGCGGAGCTAACGCTGCCTCCTTCCAGGATGGTATACAGGGAGGATGCATTCCAAACGGAAAAGGAGGAATTTCCAGGCTCCATCCCTGCCACCTTGGCAACTGCCTTGGTTCTACCAGCGGCTAAGCGTTACCGTGGCAGCTGGATCAGGATCACACATGGATGGTTCCTTGGTGCTACTGTAACTAATAAGTGAAATTAATTTGTTGATGTTCACTGGGTGAGCTACATTAGAGCTGACACAGAAAATATGCTGTCTGAGAGCAGACGTTCAGGGGGTTGGCAGGGATCCCTGCTTTTGCTTGCTCTCTGCCAGGTGAGATTCTCCTTTCACAGGAGGATTGCTCAGACCAGCTGCTGTGGCTGTGCAATCTCCCACAATGGAGTGGGAGCTGTTCCTGCTTTGTCTGGCCCTGCTGAGGACATAGAAACACAGAATGGGTTAGGTTGGGAAAGATCCTTAGGATCATAGACTCACAGACTGGTTTGGGTTGGAAGGGACCTTGAAAGATCATCTGGTCTGAATTCCTGCAGTCAGCAGGGAAATCTGCAACCAGAGCAGGTTGCTCAGTCCCAAACAACCTCCCCTGCAGTAGTTCCAGGGATGGGGCACCTGCCATCTCTCTGGGCAAAGCCTCACCATCACATTGTAAAAAATTCTTGCTTTTATCTACTCTGAATCTCTCTATTTTACTTTCAAACCATCACCCTTTGTCTAGACACAAGAGGCCCTGCTAAAAAGTCTGTCCTCAGTTTTCTTATTATCTACTTTAAATGCTGAAAGTCCACAAGAAGGTCTCCCTGAGCCTTCTCTTCTCTGGGCTGAACAACCCCAACTCTCTCAGCCTGTCCTCACAGCAGAGGGGTTCCAGCCCTGAGGTAAGACTGGATGAAGCAATTAGTGCCATGGTCTAGTTAACTGGCTAGGGCTGGGTGATAGGTTGGACTGGATGAGCTTGGAGGTCTCTTCCAGCCTGGTTGATTCTATAATTTCTCTTCTGGATGATCATCAAGTCCAACCCTTAACCTAACACTACCAAGTGCACCAAGACCTTGCAACACTTTCACAACATCTATGATTTGATGCCACACACTGACAACTTTCCTCACCAGAACTCTTTCTCCATGTACAGTGAGGGTGAGCTTGTTAAAGAACCACAAAAACACAGAGGAGTTAAAACCAGTGCATTTCCCTCGGGGTTTAAACCTGCTGTTTTCAAACCTGCCACCAGTCCCAGTCTAACTGACCTGCAGTGCCCTGGTGGGAGCGTGGGGTGAAGGGCAGGAGGGTGGGAGAGAGCAGCCACAAAGAAAACCTCTACACTGGAACTGCAGCTTTTCATACCTGTCACGATGTGGATTTTCAGCTTGAGCACACAAGGCTGAGCTCAGGGGACGCTGTCATGTAGATTTAGGGGGTTATCTCCTTTCCTCTCCATTAGCTCTGATACCCTTTTATTATACCAAAAGCTGAAATGTTGGCTGCTTTTTTTTTTTTTTTTTTTTTTTTTTTTTCCCCCCCAGGTTTCCCTCTAAACACATNTTTTTTTTTTTTTTTTATTTCCCCACCAGTGGTTGTTCCCCTTCCCACTGGGCAAATATTGATCTGCCTGTGTCCTCAGCACGGGGTTGAAACCAGCCCAGCTCATCCTCTGCCTGCTCGTGGGGCTGAATGCTCAGTGGATCCACCTCTCATGCCATCAGTGAGTGAAGCAAAGGCAGGGGAGGGAGGGTTGCTCATCAATCTGTGCTCTTCTCCCCCCCCATCCTCTCCCTCCCTGCACTGGCAGTGACAGAGTGACTGTGCAGGATGGGTCTGATTGCACTTGGCAGGTGCAGAGGGAATGGAAAGGGAAGGGAGACAAAGGGCACCCCAGGATAACGATAAACTTCTCACAGCCTTGTTGAGGATCCACACCCTGCAGCACCTTGGGTTGTCCACACAGAGAAGCAGCAGCCAGGGTCTGGACTCTGCAAGAGGCTGCCCTCACTTTACTAAGGGTGTGATTTTAAGCCAATTTAATTATATTGCTTGGAAAGGTTGTGAGGGCTCATCCATTTCAGCTAGAGCCAGGCCTGTTTTGGTTTAGCGTTAGCTGATTGAGAATTAGCAGAAGCAAACGGCTCAGGAAACCCAATTAGAGGGTGCACACCAACTTTTGCACCAGATTAAGTCGAATTAAAAAGCAATTGAAATGTGATTTTCTTGTCTCAAGCAGCCAAGAAACAAGATAATGCAACTGGTGGCACTTGAAGCTTAAAAATATAGCACCTAGGATTAGCACAACTGGCTTTTTAATGCACACACACACACCAGGCTGATCTGAAGGTCTCTCAAATCTCCTCCCCATTGCCTTTCACACACAGCTTTGTGCTACTCATTTCATTTGCCTCGAAAGAGAGAGCTGGTATGGCCTAGAGATTTGAGTCAATGAGCAGCCTGGGTATTGCACAGCATATTTCCATGGGTATCCATGCTGGAAATAGAATCACAGAACCATTAAGGCTGGAAAAGACCTCTAAGATCACAGAGTTCAACCCTCAACCCAACACCAACCGTGTCCTCAAGTGCCACTTCTACATGTTTTATCAACACCACCAGGGATGGTGACTCCACCATCACCCCTGGCAGCCTGTTCCAATGCCTGACCACTCTTGCAGCAGAGAAATTGTTCCTAATATCCAATCTAAACCTCCACTGGTAAAACCTGAGGCCATTTCCTCTCATCCTATCTGTAGTTACTAAAGAGAAGAGACTGACCCCACCTCACTACAACCTCCTTTCAGCCCTGCAAATAACTAGCTGCTCCTCACAGCTCCTATCATTCAGTCTGAGATGGCTCCTGTACACAGGGCTGGCAGGTGAGAGGGTCCAAGCTGTGCTTCTGGGGTGCAGAGGACACAGACCTCAGCAGTGTGTGATGCTCCCACCCATATCCCACCACCACCTCACTCCCAACTTGCAACTGCGAGCCCAGGAGCCTGCTCTGAATTCCTGTGCTCTCCCTCAGAAAAAAAAAAGATGCCAAGTAATTTAACATCGAGTTTTAATTAAATACTCGAATAGCTGCTGTCCCTGCCCTTTGGGCAAACACTGCTTCTCCTCTCCTCATCAGCAGGACCAGGCTGGCACCTCTGCACACACAGAGTGGGGCTTGCAGGGCTTTGCTAGTAGGGATGCTGGTTTGGAGGGCTTGCACAGCCTGAATTCCTTCAGCACTTCAAAGTCCCCCAAACTGCCTGCAGTGCTGGAGCCAAGCCCTGCTGCAAGTGATTACTTTCAGAGCTGGGATGCTGTGGAGTCTGTTGGTCAGAGCAGTGGCATGGACAGGAGGCCAAGCAGTGCAAGCAGCCCAAGCATCAGTGTGTAACTGATGCTGCGGCACCATAAATGCAAACCACCTCTTGACTAAAGCTGATGGAGACTGTGACAGGCACGTAACAGTCCAGCAACTCCTGCCTGCCCAAAATCAGAAGGACTTATGGAGATAAGAGGTTCCTGCTGGGTTTCTCTCCATGCTACCTCCTGACACAGCCTGGCCAGGCTCCTACCTGTCTCAGCCAGCAGCTCAGCACCTGCTGCTGCTCCACATTTCTTAATCTTGTCTCATCCTGCTGGCAACCTCTGCTTGGCTAATTCCTCTCAGCTATTGCCTGACTGGTCCTGCTTCCCACTGACAAAAGGTGGCTGCTCTCTCGGCCTCCATCACCACCCACAATGACCTTCCAGACACCCAGACAAAAAAAAGGGCATTCCCTCACTGCTCCTGCACTTCCAAGCACATGAACAGCAACAGGGAGGCAGCACCCAGACCACCCCTCACGTCACAGGGCACTGTGTGGATGCCAGTTGGTATCTCCTGTGAGGGGTCTGCACACAAACAAGGCTAAAGTGGGCAAAGTGTAGGTGTATAGAGGAGATGAGAAAGTTAAGGTGGGCAACCCAGACAGGAGAGCAGCTCAGGAGAGGTGGCATCAGCATCCACCCACCTCCAGGTGCATCCTGCTGTCCACATCTGCAAGAGGTGGATTTGGCAGTGCTGAGTTAGTGATCTTAAAGGTCTTTTCCAACCTAAACCATGTGATGATTATACCCAGGTGGTCATGGCAATGGTGCAGCTGGAGATAATGGGGAGGCTGCCCTGGGAAGAGCCAATTGTGGTGGGGAACTAGGGGAGATGTGGCTCCATGTGGGCCATAAAAGAGGCAGTCTGAGGCTGGTGAGGTATGAGAGAGATTAGAGGTGAGTAGGTTTCCTCAGCTTTTGGGGTACTGTTTATGATGAGTATGGAGCTGCTGGTTGGACTCTCCTGGCTATTGAGGGCTGTGCTGTGTGTCTTGCTTGGCTGCTGTTTGTGGGTTGTGGTGAACCCCTGCTGAGGTAGGGGAAGCTCCCAAAAAGGAGACGTCTGTTGGGGTTTTACTGTTTTTCTCCCTTGGAAAAAAAGCAGAGGAAGGGAGGCAGAAGCAGACCTCAAGGTTTGACTGTAGGGCTTAAGGCCATGGAGTGTAACCCACTTGAGCAAAGAGGTGGCTCCTGGTTCCTCTGAGGGCTGCAGCTTGGTGCCTGGCTGGCTGCTGTGCTGGGTGAAGATCTGATGCTGCTAGTGCCCAGCCTTGGCTGCTAAGGCAGGAGATAGGGAGAAAGAAAGAAGACTGAAGAAAAATCCAAATCCTTAAACTTAAAGATGACACAAGTTGGGTTCTTGGAGGCTAATCTGAGCCACAGGTGATTGTTGTGAGCTTAGAGGGGAGGTGAAGAGGCCTCATCTGTGCAGTCAGTCCTGAGTATGCTTTTGCACAGCCTGGCCTTAGTCCTGGTGCTCTGAAAGCATCACTGCTTCTGCTGGGTGCAACCTGCCCTTTTTTCTGACAAAAGCTGTCTGAAAACCTGCACTTGCTCTTACTTGTTTTTATGCTGATGGTTGTCTTACTGGGAGAAGCTTAAATTATTTTTAGTAGCCCCTATCTAATATTTCCCCTGCCAATCCTTACTACCACCTGGGTTTCCAGAGCTCTTTGCTTAGCTGTGCAGTGGCACAAAGTAACCAAGTTCAAAACCCTTCTTCTTTTCCTGGGAGTTCTGCTGTAAGAAGCCAAGATGGGCTTGGCTTCACACATCAAGTGAGGTGGGGGTGCAGGCTTGGATGTGGCCACTTGTCTTTATTGGACCTTAAGCTGATCCTTCTGTAGGCAGGAGGGTTTGCTAGGCTTGAGCTTTGTGACCAGGTAAGTCTAAAAGCCCTGGGATTAGAACTGGGGGAGGTTTCTGTAGCCATGAAGTGGTGTGCCCAGCTTCCTCATGAGATTCCAGCAGCAGCTGTAATTTTTGCAGCCTGGTGTTAAGTGGTAGTTGGTGCTGACATCTAGCTCAGTGGCTTAGCTGCAGCCTGTGAGGCTCATACTGAGCTCTGCTTAGAGCAGGGGACCTCCAGCATCTTCTGTATTAAAGAGACAAGGGAGAAAATGTGTGGCCCAGGCTGGTGGCAGGACTATGGAGGAGTCCCAGACCCCTCTAGATGGAGTTGGATGTTGCTGGTGCAGTTGTGAGCTGACCCTGCTCTGTCCTGAACCCCAGACAGGTGTGAAGGCTTTCAGTTGGTGTCTCTCTCAAGCCTGTCAAGATGTCAGTCGAGAATGAGCGCAGTGAGCGGATGAAGAAGTTCAAGAATAAGGGCAAGGACACAGCTGTAAGTACCAATCCTCACCACCCATGTGCCCTCTCCTTTGGGCAGTGGCACCCACTGGGGGTTTACCTGCTGGCAAGAGCCTGCATGAGCGAAGGCTTCTCAAGGGTGACTGCACCCCAGCCTACCTCTGTGGGATGGTGAAGGGGCTGGGGATGGCTGTGCCATCAGGGATGCTTAGTTAGCTGTTGAGATGTGGTGTGAAGCTGGCTGGGCTGCAAGGAGTGTGGTGGCCCAGGCAAGGGGAACCTGAGGTTTGGGTGGGTGATGTTGAGCTGGCGAATGGGCTGGGGAAGAGAGGTGGTTTAACCCCAGCATGGTGAGCTCCTGGCAGCAGTTCTCCACAAAGAGTGGGGGCTGGTATGAGATGTCAGACCACAGGATCTGTCAGTTTGCCTTAAGCCAGTAGAAGAGATATGGGTTTGTCCTCCAGGCTCAGTAAACTTGCTTTAGAAATGTGCACTGGTTGCTGGCTCACCCAGCAGCCCCTGGCCTTGGGAGACACTGAACCAAAGGCTTCGTTCCCATCTCCATAACCCTCCTGACCATAGCAAGGAGCTGCCCAGGAGCAGATGCTGACTTTCTGGGTGCCTTGTGTAGGAAGCTGGGTGCAGAGGGTTGTGTGGCTGAGCTGCTTGTAGAATGGGGGTGGTGCCTTTCACCTGCCCTCCAGGCTCTGCGGCGGCAAAGAATAGAGGTGAGCGTGGAGCTGCGGAAGGCCAAGAAGGATGAGCAGATGCAGAAGCGCAGGAATATTTCAGTCACTTCAATAGACAAGAGTCTGTCTCCAGGTGAAGATGAAGCCAGTGAGGTGAGTGGGGTGGCATCAGCACTGCAGCTTCTGCAGTAGGTACTGTGGGGCCACCACCAGGCCCAGCTGAAGTGATCTGGGCTGAATAGCCAATGCTGTTCTTGATCACCCTGCCCAGTGCTGGGGAGTGCTTGGCACTTCCTGGCCTCTTTCTGTGTTACTTTGCATGGAGATGATGTACTGCGTGGCTTCCCTTGATGGCAGGTAGAACAGGCTGGTTCTCCAGCTTGCTGGGAGCTGGTGGAGCTCCTGTCTGGCTCCCTGTGCAGTGAGGGGTAATTAGTGAGCTTCGTGGGTCCATTATGGTGTCAGTGACTTTCTGTGCATGATTACAAGGATGAATTGCCTCAAAGGCTTTTGTGGATTCTTTTCCTCTGCCTCATCTTGAAAATTGCATTGCATAGAGAGTAGACATTGCTTAGATATGAAGTGGTGACTGACTTGGGTCTAGACAACTGATTGACTCTGAAGATTAAACCAGAGGGAATCCTGATTTGCTGCCTGACTCAATCGTTCCCTGTGACAGGTTGAGCTGTCCTTGGAGAAAATCGTTCAGTGTGTGAATGGGAGTAACCCTGAGCTGCAGCTACTGGCTACACAGGCCACCAGGTATGCTGCCTGGTTGCTCTGTGCTGGGAGGAGGTGGCTGCTGGAGCTATGGTGGGTCCTGTTAGCAGAAGGAACCTCTCCTTTTTGAGGAACTCTTCAAAGAGTTGAAGGGGAAAGGAGCCTGCTAGCCCAAACCACCCCTGGCTGGTGCCTGGTTTGTGCCCTGTGTGCCTTGCTTGGCTGCATCTGTAGTGCCTGCAGCAGGGCCCTGGCCACAGGATTATGGTCTGTTGCAGCACCAGGCAGGGGTTCTCATCGGGGCTGTTGCATCTGTTCCTGCAGGAGACTGCTGTCCAGGAGGAAGGACCCTCCTATCAATGAGATCATCAGGCTGGGGATCATCCCCAGGCTGGTCGAATTCCTCACCTATGCTGACAATGCTCCTCTGCAGTTTGAAGCAGCCTGGGCACTGACGAACATCGCCTCCGGCACCTCGGAGCACACCAGGGCAGTGGTGGAGGGAGGTGCTGTGCCACCCTTCATCTTCCTCCTGTCCTCCCCACACATGCACATTAGTGAGCAGTCTGTGTGGGCACTGGGCAACATTGCAGGTAAGCAGAGGTCTCCAGGTTTGGAGGTGATCAGAGGGTCACTGTCCAGACCAGCGCTGAGGAGCTAGAAGTACTGATGCTCCTCAAGATAGCCTCATCTCCCTGCAGCTTCATCTTCATGCTGCTGCCTCTCTTGAGCCCCTTTGAGCCTTTTTGTATGGCCAAGTTTTGAAACCCTGTGTTGGTCTTGGCCAAAGCCCTGCTGGGATGGTCTAACCCACTAGTGTTGTCAGTAGGGAGAGCAGGATGGGATGCTTGGTTAGCCTGCCACATACTAGCCTGCCTGGTAAACCCTCCCCACCTGAAAGTGTGTGGCTGTTGAGTAAGCCCAGTCACTCAGGCCTGGCTTGTGCCTGCAGGTCTGATTGCAGTTTGATGTTGAGTGTCTTTTGACTTGGGCAGATGCAATAAACAACCCTTTTTCATCTGTGCAGGTGATGGTCCTCTATACAGAGATGTTCTTATCAATTGCAAGGTCCTTCCTCCCTTGCTGGCTCTGGTGTCACCTGTAACTCCAGTAAATAACCTTCATCTTCTTAACAGCTCTTCATCACTTGGGTAATGGGTGAATGGTTGTCTGTCATCTGAGCAACCACAAGCTGTTGGTAGCATTGAATGAGACCCTGTCCTAAAGTGCTCTTAGTGACCCTGCCTCTGGGCTATATGCAAAGCTGGGGATGCCAAGCAGTCTTTAACTCAATGTGATGGTTTCTATTCTTAGCTTTCCTATCCAGCTTTGGCCATCTCCAGCTAGGAGTAAGATGAAACTGATGCAAGACAAACTTGCATATGCATGTGGTAGGGCTGAACTTGCCCTTCAAGCTTCCTCCTGCTGCTTTTTGGGTAGCTTTTAAACTTGGGTTTGTGGCTTCTCTGACCTTCTGCAATGATGCCTGCCCCACTACTGCTTTTTTGTTTTTTAGTTTCTGGAGGAGGAGGGACTTAGAAGTATGAGCAGCTCTTGAGGGCTGTAACAGTGGTACTGAAGTCTCCCAATTTTCCATCCCTAGGTGTGGTGGAAGCTTTGTGTAGGTTAAGAAAACATCCTCTAGGCTTTATATGTTTTTTGAGAGGGGGAAACCCACATTTCTGGCTGCTGTGTTCCTTGCCCAGCTGGCCCTTGTCTCTTAGAGCCAAGCAGAAGAAACATGATAACATCACCTTCTATCCACACAACTTGGTAGCTACAATGCTTTGAACATAGCTTTGCTGCTACCCTGGGAACATCCTCACTGGGATGAAGCATCTGATGAAACCTAACAAATCCTCAAGGTGCTCTACTCTAGAACAATGAGCTGCTAATATTAGAAGGGGAGGAAGTCCCAGTTGTCTGCAGAGTGCCCTAATTTTGTCCAGGGAACCAGCAGATTAGCTGTTGGGGACCTTTTGGTCATAGCAGCTTGTCATGTCACTAGAGCTGAAGCTGTTGAGACTTTAGAGGGGAGAGGGAGGAGGTGAGTCTGCTCTTCCAGTCACTCATCTGGATAATGTTTTCCTTCAGACAAACCTCAGCCCTTATCCAGTAGCCAGAAGCAGCCTTCCTAACAGGGAGCCAGACACCACCTTTCCTTGGTTGTTAAACAGTGAGGGCCTTACCCCTCCCTTGTGTTTCAGATTGGGTTCCTGAGGAACATCACCTGGACGCTCTCAAACCTCTGCAGGAACAAGAACCCCTATCCTCCCCTGGATGCCATGAGAACAATACTGCCAGTCCTCACCTCCCTCATAGTACATGAGGACAAGGAAGTAGTTTCTGACTCCTGCTGGGCCATTTCCTACCTGACTGACAGCTGCAATGACCGCATCCAAATTGTGGTGGACACTGGGATTCTCCCAAGGCTGGTGCAACTGATGGACAGCCCAGAGCTGATGGTTATGGTAGGAAACAAACCTAAATCCCCAACCTTTGGTCCTTAATGTAAGAACCTCTGAGGAGAGGGAGAGCACATCTTGCTTCATGGCTAATGTGTTCTGCTGTCTTCTCAGACTGCAGTATTACTCGGTTGTTGATCAAGCTGCTGCTGTTTGATCTGGCTGTGACTGGCAGACTGGCCAGACTGGCACACTGCTTAGGGCAAACTAGGTTCATGGGTCTGTAAACACGACAGTAACTGCCCATGATGGTTTTTCCTTACTCGAAGGATGGAGCACTTGGATCTTGCTGGGCCTTCTGGTGTGTATGTTTTGAGGTAAAGACTTTCCTCATCTTTGTCCCCTCTAGACTCCAGCTCTCCGTGCTGTTGGGAACATAGTCACTGGGACTGATGAGCAGACCCAGGCAGCCATTGATGCTGGCCTCTTGGGTGTCCTGCCTCGTCTCCTGCAACATCCAAAGCCAACTATCCAGAAGGAAGCTGCATGGGCACTCAGTAATGTTGCAGCAGGGCCTTTACATCAGATCCAGCAACTCATCACTTCTGGTTTACTGCCACCTCTTGTGGAGGTGCTTGAGAAGGTAAGGGATGGTTGTGGTGCTGCTCCTACAGCTCTGCAGTAGCAGTGCTGATGTTCTTGAGGTCCATGATGCCTTATTTGTGAATCACTTGTGCCCACTTAAGCAACCTGCCTCAGAGATGACATCCTTGGGACAGCCTTGGCACTTAAATTTGCAGTACAGCTCCATGAAAGCATGACTTGAAGCTACACTTAACAGCTCTGCCAGGTGTCCTGGGGAATCTCTAAGTGCTGGGGAAGGTGGGTTGGCCCAAACTGAATCAAGGGAAATGGCTGTCCTTACCTCACTGATCTCAGAGGGATGCTAAAGTTTGGGAGTCCCTTCATTGTGCTGCTGTTCCAGGGGGACTTCAAAGCTCAGAAGGAAGCTGTGTGGGCAGTGGCTAACTTCACAACAGGAGGCACTGTGGAGCAGGTGGTGAAGCTTGTCCAGTCTGGCATCCTCAAACCTTTGTTCAACCTACTCTTGGCCAAAGACAGCAAAACTGTTTTGATCATCCTGGATACCATCTCAAATTTCTTCCTGGTAAGATCTCTTACATTGCTTCTTCAAAAGCACAGCATGGTAAGAGCTGAATGCTCAGAACAGCAGCTGCTGACCCTGTAGGAGCTGAGAGAGCTTCATGCTCTCTAACTTGGTCCTGCACACTCTTGGGCTGTCCAAAGGACTTGACAGGACTTTTTTCCTCTCCAGAGGAACTAAAGTCACAGGAGGCAGAGAGGGACACTTTAGAAACAAATTGTTAGTCCTCCAAGCTGGACAGAGGTGAAGGTCTGGCAGAAATGTGACTGCTGAGGTGGTCCTGGGGGCATTTCAGCCTGGGTCTCTGCCAGCTGGTGTCTGTCTCTCACTTGCCAGTCTGTTTCTTGTCATGCCTTTTGAAGCAGTGAAATGGCTCTTGCAGACAGTGGATGGCAGGTCACACCTGCTGCTGCTTGGTGCATGGATGTGACTGAGGAGTGGTTGGCAGTTTGGTCATCAGTCAAACCACTGCACAGTAAATCCCAGCAGGGACTGATGCTTCACATAGTTATGCCCCTAGGATCGAGCAGGGACCATGCATGCAAGAACTGTGTAGATCAGGGCCAGTAAAGACCATCTCAGAAGACTTGCTACTGACACAGGATATGTTTTCCTGCTTGGTTATCCAATGTTGCAGGCAGCTGAGAAGCTGGGAGAGACAGAGAGGTTTTGTCTGATGGTGGAAGAGTTGGATGGTCTGGAGAAAATTGAAGCCCTGCAAACCCATGACAACAACATGGTCTACCGATCTGCACTGAATATCATAGAGAAATACTTCTCCACGGAGGTATGTGAGCTGCTGCTCCTTCTCACCTGCAAGTAAGAAGCTCTTACACATGGCAATGAAGCACAGGCTTTAAAGATGCTGCAAGAGGGTTTCGTGTGTTGTGTGTTTTGTGGTTTTGTTGCCCTTTTTTTTGGGGGGGGGAGAGACCTTTTACCTGACAAGCCTTTGCAGCTTGTTCCAGTTGTTTTTAAAGGTCTGTAAGAGCCCTGAGTTGTCAGCTGATGAGTTGCACAAGAGATGCCTCGATAGCATCTTGCTGCTGGAATTTAAGCTGGCATCAGCTGGAGTTACTGCAGTTGCTGATATGAATACCAAATGTGGAGAAGCTTCCTCCTTAGGAGCTGAGCAAGCTTGTCACTATGAATGGAAGCCTCCTACTTGGCTGATGACTGTGCTCAGGTTGCATTTGGATTACCTGACCCTTCTCCTGATAATGAACTTATGGAAAAAGAGGATGGGACACCAGCTAGCATGACTGGCAGATGCTGTAGTTGGTCCTGGTCTTAGTCTTTTGGGTGAAGAAACATCAGGAAAGAGGCTTAAATGTTTGGCAGGTCTCTGAGCTGAGGCTCAGTATAGCTGTGAGCTGCAGGAGCAGATGTCTGGTTTAGCCCTTAACCCACAGACCCCACCCTTGGGGCAATCCCTCTGAAGGTGTGGAGGAAGCTCTCCTATGCACCAGCACCTTCCTGAGGGGCTGGATGCCAGCAGAAACATCTACCCACACCAGTCCTGGCTTCTTGTTGTTCCAAGGAGGCTATTTAATTTGTGAGGTCTGCCACTCCAGCCATTCTTCTGCTTCCAATGTCTGAGCCTGTAGGCTTGGCTGCTTTTCGAGCTGCAGGGACACTGCAGCTTCATTGTGCTGTGAAGAACAGGAGGACTTGGCCTGGGCTCAGAGGGTCCTGTTAGTCAAGCTGATCTTAACAGCTTGTTACAGCAGAATTTTTCAAAACAAACCAGTAAAAACCTTCAGGTAAACTCTGGTGCAGAGAGCTTGGTTATTACAGTGCAGAACCTTTAACAGCTACCAACTCTTTGTAGGAAAGTGCAGAGCTGCAGCCTGGGACTACTGAAGATGGACTATATTATTTCTCTGTGAACAAGGAAGACTATAACTTCTGAAGATGAAGCACTACACAGCTCTGAGCTGGTGGGTGGAGGTATCTTTGTAAAGCTCAGACATCCATGATGGTCTTTGCTTCTCTTGGTTTGGAACTTGTCAATAAATTGCATTTCTGGCTTTGTACTTCTTGCCTTTTTGATTCTTTTCTTGTTTTCCCCTCAAGCTGATGTTGCCAATAGTGTAGACTCTTCCATAGTGTCTTAAAGCCCTGCAGAACTGTATTTGAGTTACTGGGCTCTTCTAGGTTGAAAGCACAGCCAGAAATGTTTTGCTGAATGCATTAAGCTGCTGGAGAGCAGGATGTTAGCACCAAATCCAGCTGGGTCTTGGGGCTTGTGCTGAAGCTTCTAGGCTTGACTTGGATTGGCTGAAGCAGCCCTGGAAAGCTACTTGAAGTGTTTTGCTCTTCAGGTGATGCTGCCACTGTAAGAGGAAACGCTCCTAGCACAAGGCAATGGGCCAGGAGAAGGTGGGTCATGGTCACCCTTTTGTGTACTCCATCTGGAAGTGTCAGACTGGCCCCAGGCAGGAAGGCTGTCAGGCAGCTGTTAGAGTGACAGCAATTCATCTCCCACCTCAGCTTTCTAGATGCTATCCACTAGCCTGGAGCCTGTGGCTCTGACTCTGCCTGAAGCTGCCCTTTAATATTGAGGACCTGTATTTCAGGTTTCCATTGCATGTTGCTGCCCCTTATTGATGAGTCCTTATCTCTAAGCCCTTCAACTTTTGGTCTCTAGACATAGGCTCAGGAGAGAATGAGAATGGAGTTGATGTGGCTCTCAGGTTCAGTTTGCATCAAGCTCTGGTGCTCTGTCCATCCCTGGAGCTATGTGTTAGTACTCTGCTAGCAGCTGCATGGCACAAACATTGTACTGCAGGTTCATCAGCTGTTAGATACTTCTACATCCTTGTGGTGGAAACTTCTGCTAAGAGCCTTTTGTCACTAGTGCCTGAAGCATCTAAGGGGTTTTTCCTTGTGTAGGATGGAGGTGGCTCTTTTCTCTTTTCTCTTCCCTGGCTCTCGATCTGACTCTTCGAAACAACCCTGTTCAGGTTCAGGGCTTTCCTTGGAGGCAGTGGGAGGTGATGTGATGGGCAACTTTAATCTGAAGGGAAAAATCTCACCAGGAAGCAGAACCTCTTCCTTTACTCTGGATCTGTTTTTGACAGAGGATTTTTCTCCTTCAGGCCACCCAGGAGAAAAAGGGAGTTGCTAGATGAAGTTTGGTTGTGCTCCATGCCCTGTGAGGAGGTGTGCAGCCCTGGTTGTGTGCCAGAGCCTGGGTATCACTTAAGTGTTGGCAATTCATCAGTTCCACCATTTCAAGTGCTGCCCAAGTTTTATTTCTTGGATCCAAACCTCTGTGCTCCAAGCTGCAATGGAGCAGTGTCTGAACACGACTGGAACAAGTGCCAGCAGCACTCCCTCCTTTGCCCGTGGGCTCTGGCTGGGCTGCATTGCACCTTCTTGTTGCTGACCAGGCTGATGTGACACATGGAAAGGGTCACATTTCACTAGGTAAAATGAATCTGAGGCAGGTGCTTCCTCAGTGTAAATGGAGACACAGACCGGAGCTGGCATCTGTGCAACTGCTCTGACTTTGGACTGTGGTCCACTGCAGGGCATCCTTTGTGCCTCTTCCCACAGTGGGGCAGGGCTCTCTCCTATGCTTGGGCAGCAGAGTGGCAGTTTGCTGATGCTCTGCTGCCTTAAAGCAAGCTAAAAAGAGAAGAGCTATTTGACTCTTCTCCTTTCCTGCATGAGCTGGAAATGAGTATGCAGTAGTTGATACTAAGCAGAGCCCTGGGACCAAAGTGGTTTCCTTCTGCTGTCATGTCCTTAAGCTGCAGTGTGTCCCTGTAGCCCTGAATGTGATGGAGACATAAACATGCTCTCTGTTTTGAGAGGAGTGATGTCTCTACTGTCCAGTGCTGCAGGGCAAGTGAAGGAGGTGTTTGAAGTGGCACCTGGTCAGAGAACCAGGACCCTGGAGAGCTGAGACACCTCCAGTTGGATGAGGCTGGGGCCCTGAACAGCCTGGTCTAGTTGGAGGAATCCCTGCTTAATAGAGGGGCGTTGGAGAACATCACCTTTAAAGGTCCCTTACAACTTGCCAGCTCTGATTCTATGGCTTGTGCTGGAAAGAGGAGGCTGTGCTGGGAGTATGTGAAAGACCTACAGGCATCTGCTTGCCTGGTTAATTGGAGCTGCTCTCTGATCACTGCTAGACCTGTCTCTCCTGCCCGGGGCACAGCCAGCAGCTGCTGAGGCAAATTTGGCTTTTGGAGCTCTTCTTCAGGGAGTTCTCCCCATGGGATGAGATCAGGCATCCATAGGGATCAGCGAGGGTGAGATGCTGCTGTGCTGTTACCCCATAGTAGCTCAGCCTCCCTCTAGAGACACACAAAAACTATTTTTCCAAATTAATCATCTTGTGACCCAGCCCCAGAGGAGTACCGTTGTGGCTGCTTGCTCCCTATGTTGCTGGAGACCTGAAAGAGCATTGATAGCGCCTGTGGTGTGCACTGAATTAGCATCCAAATAACTTATGCATATGAAGCAGAGTCTCTTCTAAAGCCCTTTTATGCCTAATTTGTTTCCTTTTGCCATAGGTGCAGCCTGCCCAGCATCCAGGAGACTTGTTACCCAGGTCTGGTTGTGCTGGAGCAGGTGGAAGGGGTTTCAGTGGCAGTCTCTGAGGATGCAAAGCTGGAGCCTCCAGCAGCTGGTCTGGGGAGTTGCATGAACTGAAACTTGACGGTTGGTGAGAAGGGTGAAATGTTTTGGGGCAAGTTCTGCTGGACAGGGAGGAGAGGTCTGCCTGGGGTGGGTGGTATCTGGGTGTAGGGACTGAGACAGGTTAGTGCAACAGAGCAGGGGAAGGCTGGAGTAGCTATGGTACTCCTGTGCACCCTCTATGCCATCCCTTGCAGTCTGTATGCTAAGCTCTGCATGTCACCTCCATGGACCCCTATGCCACCTGTTATGCCATTCCCTAGAAGTCCTATTCACCCACTATTTCATGCCCCATGAACCCCTATATAGCCTCTGTTCCACCCCTGTGCACCCCTATACATTGTATGCCACCTCGAGTGATCTCTTGGTACCCTATACACCCTGTGCCACCTCCGTGCACCCTCTCTATACATCCTTTGCCATCCCTGCATATATATAGGGGTACGTGCCCCTATGCTTCCCCTGAGCATCCTTATACAATCTATACAACACCCCTACATGTCTATACACCTTGTAGTATCCCTATGCACCTTATGCTAACTTTGTATACTCCTATACACCCTATACCACCTCTGTGCACCCCTATGCAGTCCATGCCACATCTATATAGCCTGCATCATCCCTATATACCCCTATATACTCTATGCCACCTGCGTGCATCCCTATACAATCCATGCCATGTCTCTACACCCTATGCCATGCCTCTGCACTCCTACACACCCTATGCCACCCCCATACAGTCGGTGCTATGTCTATACACCCTATGCATCCCTATACTACGCCTATACATCCTGTACCACCCACACAGACCCCTTAACAATCCACGCCATGTCTGTACGCCCTATGCCGCTAGCACGCATTCCTAGACACTCTATGCCACTCCTCTCACCTCCACCCGGCCGCCAGGGGGCGCCATCTCTCGCTCACGGCGCATGCGTTCCCAACTCACACTGCCATCCCCCCAACCCTCCTTCGACCTTCCCAAAATGGCGTCGCGGTACAACCGAGCGCCGTGCCGCGTGCTGACGTCGCCACCCTCCGACGTGCGTGGGAGGGGGGACGTGGGCGTGGCCAAGGTGCGCTCTCCGCGGCCGGGCCGGGGCCGGGCGGACGCATCGGTCTGGCGGCGGCGGCGGTTTGGGGACTGAGGTGAACGGCGGAGTGAGGAGGCCGGAGATCAACGGGCATCGCGACGAGCGGGCGGGCCCGCATGGCGGGGGTGCGCAGGGCTGCCGGTTGATCTCGGCGTTGCTGCTTACTGCCGCCTTCTCCTCCTCCTCCTCCTCCTCCTCCTCGTTCTTCTCCTCCTCCACCTCCCGGCGCGATGTCGAATCCCGGTACCCGCCGGAACGGCTCCAGCATCAAGATCCGCCTCACAGGTAACGGGGCGGTGGATACGCTGTGTGTATGTGTGTGTTCCCTCCGGTTTCTGGGGCCCGGCCTCCCCTCC
>VWYK01049015.1:0-12016 GCA_013399775.1 Semnornis frantzii
CAACTGCTTGAAAGGAGGTTGTAACCAAGTAAGGTTGGTCTCTTCTCCCAGGCAATCAGCAGCAGGAGGGGATGCGGTTTTGAGCTGTGCCAGGGGAGATCTAGGTTGAATATTAGGAGGAAGTTCTTGCCAGAGAGAGTGATTGGCATTGGAATGGGCTGCCCAGGGAGGTGGTGGAGTCGCTATCCTTGGAGGTGTTGAAGAAAAGCCTGGATGGGGCACTTAGTGCCATGGTTTGGTTGATTGGCTAGGGCTGGGTGAGCTTCGAGTTCTCTTCCAACCTAGTCAATTCTATGATTCCATGATTCCATGATCCTATGAGTCTATGATTCTATGATTTCTGTGATCAGGTTACTTTCTTGAATTTTTTTTTCTTTCTCCCATTGGAAATGTATTCTGCAAGGACTGCATTGAGATGCCTTTATTCTTTTTGAGAAGGATAGGGACAAGGAAAGGCATCTAGCAAATCTAGGGTAGACAGGAAAATAACCAATGGATCCAGTAATATCATAGTGACAGAGAAATTAGTAAAATAGAGGAGTCACACAGCAATGGAAGCACATGCCTGATGCAGTCTAAAGACACATTCCATTCACTGGAATCAAAGTTAAGAAAACCAGCACATTTATGAAAAAGACACTTTTACAGGCCTCCTTCAACATGTGAAAGTCAAGGCACCCACAAAGATACCTATCCTTTTCTCTGCAGAAACCCCTCTGAAAAGGGACAGACTGTACACACAAAGGCAGCTTTTTCTCTCAGCTTGACAGCCCCACTGCATGCAAGCAGATAAAAGCGTTTTGGATGCTTGCCAGGAGAGAAACCTTAAAGCAGCTTCATTAAGCAAAAGTAAGATAATCAGAGCAAATATACAATGCTGCCTTTGTTATTTAAGCTGCTTGATTGGCTGCTATGCTATTGGCTGGCCAATTAATACCCTGAGCGAAGGGCACTGCCAGTCCTAGGCACCTCGGGGTGCACGCAGGAGTGTCAGCGTTTGACGCATGGCAGGATTTGCAGAAATGGCTATGCATATATCCTACTTTTTTCAAAGCTGAGAAGATACCCCTCCAAAAGGTCACTCCAACATGCTAATTAAGATCTGTGTATGTTAATTATGTCAACGCATGCAAGAGTGTGCAGCTCAGGAAAAAAAAAAAATATATTAATTTGTAGTAACAACCTGAGCGCTGCCCCAGCAGTGCAAAGGTGTAGGTAGCAGAAAGGCCAAGTAGAGCAAAAAATTGTCCAGTCATGCTAATGCAGAGAGCTCTTACACTGCAAGTGAAAAAGAGGTTCTAAAATTCCTTAAAGAATGGTCATAAAATTGTGACAACTAATAAGAAAGTTGGGAAAATGTTGTGGAGAAGAACTGGAGGAGATGAGCATTAAAGCATCCTGTACTACATTGGGACTACTAAGTGTCTCTAAGCCTGTCTCCACAGATGAGCTGACAATGTGTTCCCACCACTTCCATCATTAAGATTGCAGGGCATTTGAACATCATTTCCTCAGAGAGCAAGGCAGAATGCAGAGCACATGAAATGTTTATTAAATATTTACATTCATAGTTCTCCTTCAAGTAATCACACTCTGCAGGTAACCTCAGCCAACACACTCCTTAATATCAAAATCCTCTACCACCTATCATAGAATCTCTCCCACCAAGCTCATGGCTGTAACAGTGTCTATCTTTGCCACCAGCTTTCCCAAACTCAAAGGGAATCTTCCAAACATGAAGTTATTTTATTCTATTTCAAATCAAGGGGATTAAGATAATTAAGCTACTTAAGGATGCAGGGGAGGAACTTGTTGGTCCAGTCACAGGGGAGAAATTCTGAAAGCTAAATTCTAGTTACTAGGTAGGGGGCTAGAGTCCTTGAACCACATGGTAGCATTCTCTGAAATCCTGTACCATGTAAGGGGCAGGCAGGAATCCATAATCTCTCTCTATGGTGAATGGAGAAACTGTATCAGCAGGACCTGGCTGCACCTTCACTGTAACACAACCAAATTGTCAGCAGTGGAAACGATAAACTCTTGGGGTCTCCAAAGTGGAAGTTTGACTGGCAGCTAACTACAATCCCTGTTCACTGTTTTGGTGTCTGAGTGGGAGGATAACTGATGGATTTGTGTTCCAGGGCCACTGGCTCTTTTTCAAGAGGCAAATCAAGATGCCCTCTGAACCAGGAGTTAGAACTGCAGAAAGGATAGGATTATGAAGCTCATGTCTGTGGTGATGGCTGCGTTGTAGTAGCCTGTGCCTCCTTTGTCTCTGCAGCTCAGGAGGTAGTGAATAGTGAGAATGTGAATATGGAGAGTGAAAAATGACCAATGAGACTGAGTAGTTGCCTCATAAGAGCAAGATAGCATTCTTTCTGGAGAGAAGGTTAAGGAAAGAATATGATCAAGAGTTATGAATTCAAATAAGCAGATAAATGGAAGTTGTCATTCACTAAGCTCAGCAATAAAAGAGTGCTGCAACAGGAGGTAAAGGGGCACCAAGCTAGTACCAGATGAATATAAAATAAAATACAACATCAGTGTTACCAGTTGTTGGAGAATATCTAGAGCTTGCTGCCCAAAAGGATGCAGTAGCAGATAGATTTGAAGAATAAAGGACCAGACAAAGCCATAAACAACAAGCTCACTAATGGATAATAATCATAAAGCAAAGTGCTAAGATCTAACTTGCAATGTTGCTAATACCATAGCTGGGAATTTATGAGAGCATGTAAGTAATAGCTTGCAAGTTGGCCTGTCTTAGACACTCTGCTTAAAGAGCATCCTTTGACCTTCCTCTGACATAATGCTGGGCTAGATGCCTGCCCTAAGGTGTATATTTCTTATTAACAGTAGGATCTGAAGACAATAATATCTGTTGTGCTGTGCCAATGTGTTGAAGCTAATCTTGAGACTAACTGATCATCACTCCAACCCTGTAAACTTATCTGAAAGCCTTAATGTCTGAAGTTTGCCTTTGGCAGCAGTAAACATACACCTCAGTTTCCTCACTTTAATCCACTACCAAGCACACTTCTCAGTGTGCTTCTCACACCACACAGATAAGTTAACTGTTCAGTGAACAAGAAATCAGTTATAATTCCTCAATATGAGGAGCAATGTCATGAAGCATAATGCCAATAAAAGAAGAAAGATTAATTCTGTCTGCCTTAAGTGATAGTGTTTATCTTAAGTGATAGAGTTTATCTAAGACTTAGTTATAGTAGTCAGTTGAATTGCCCAAGGGATTTTATTACAGTCCTCACAGTAAGAGCAGTATGCTGGCTCCAATTCTCTGACAAGCACTGGAGAATCTACCACTACAGGTGAGGACTTAAGCAGTCCTTAGCTCCTGTTTGAGAGACCATAACCTGTCAGAACATTTTGCAAAAGCCAGACACTTTAGAATGCTCTCCTAGGCAGAACATACTCTGGAAATCCAATCACAGTGCACTACAATATCCCAAAAAGCATGCTAGCTCTAGTGATGCTATTTCACTATGCACCCTTACTACAAAATAGCAAAGCTACAACTATTCTCATGAAGGCCCAGTTCAAATCAATCTAAATTGTTCAGGTGGCTGAATGTTGGAGCATTTGAGTTCCAGAGACTTGCTATTCGTGGGATAAAGAATTATTTCCTTTTATCACTTTTAAATTTGCTGACAGGGTAATTGAGTGTCTTCTTGTTCTCACATTATGAGACTAAATTAAGATCACCAAACAATCCATCTTCATTACACAATTCACTAGCCAGTGTATCTCCTCATTCTTTCCTTTTCCAAATTACTTGAGTTAGCTTCTTCATGTCAGGATTCACACATTGCTCCTCCTATTAGCTTCTTTATCCTGAACATTTTCTTCTCTTTCACTTTTGGAACATTAAGAAGGGAGGTGACCCAAGCTTAACATCTTTTTTCATATGGTTGTTAAAAAACTTTGTTAATTCAAAGCTAAATTACTGCCCCCCCAATCTATGTATGCAGGCATAGAGTTTGCACAGCTTAACATCAGAGCTCTTCTGGATTACTCTGGACTATGCCTAGTCTTTGTTTGGACTGCCACTGAACTTTCTCTTCCCCTTCTTTCTCAGTTTGAGCAAAGTAATAGTCAACTCAGACCTCTGATGGAGTGAAGAGAGGACATAAGTCAGCTGTGGAAAGCAATCTTACTTAGAATCTTCAAATGAAAGACATTTTATATAATTTTAAATAGGGCCTAGAGAATAAATTTGATAAATCTTATGAGGAGTGACCAAGGGAGCTGGGGATAATTAATGTGAAGCAGAGAAGGCTGAGGGGAGACCTCATTGCTGTCTACAGCTACCTAAAGGGACATTGTGGAGAGGCTGCTGCTGGGCTCTGCTCACAGGTATTTTAAGACAGCACAAGGAGGAATGGCCTCAGGCTGAGACTGGGGAGGTTTAGACTGGACATTAGGAAAACCTTTATCATGGAGAGAGTGGTCAGGGACTGGAATGAGCTGCCCAGGAAGGTGGTGGAGTCACCAACCTTGGATGTGTTTAAGAGTGGTTTGGATGTGGTGCTTAGGGATATGGTTTAAGGTGAATCTTGTAGAGTAGGGTTCTAGGTTGGACTTGGTGATGCTGAGGGGCTTTTGCAACCTGGAAGTTTCTGCAATTCTGTGAATTATATGTGACAGCAAAAAGAAAATAGAAGGTACATTTGGAAAGATATAATACTTGCAGGTAGTTTGGAGATTGCTTGCAGACCATAAAATTTGCTTTCTTCTTAGAGGTTCATTTCCCCGGAAATTCTAGTAGGCAAAATAAGAGAGGCACTGAATGAACTGTTCTCAGCACAGACTATTTTCCAGTCAGTTTCTGATCAGTGTTAGTTGTTACCTTCATAGTTGGTAAATCGAAGGGAGCAAGAAAATGCATCTAACTACATCAGGAAGTACAGATGAAAAATGTATTCCCAGAAGCTTAATATCTACCTTGTATGCCATTTACCCTGGTTGCAGTGAATCCAGTTTTCAGTCCAGTTCAACAGAGCCCCAGAAAGTTTTAATTGGGACCAAATGCATAAATGATTCCCAAAAGCAAGAAAACTATACTAGAATGCTTGCTTTTAAATTAAGATATTGCTTTAAGAGTCATATTACAAACATGAGGTAAGGAAAATAAGTAATGGCTGTAATTAAAATTTGCAAGATATTCAAGCATTTGGCATGAAAAGAGATACTCTTATATATGGAGAGTCAGAAGGAAAAAGGCATATGCTAAGTGTGTTAATCAGTCAGTCTGTACCTATGACTGGGTAAGTAGAAAATGGGTAATATTAGGTTTATACTACTGATTTCCCTAGTCCCTTCCAAATCATGATAGTCACAGAAACTGGGGCACAGAAAAGGAAACCGAGAAGGCTGGAGCAGAAGAAATCTCAAGAATGAGAGCAGACTTCAGTCATAGGCAGCCTGACTAAATAGCAGGTGAGGACATGACAAAAGTGATACTCCAGTATTTTACCTAGAGATGCTGCAAGCATGTGTGCAGATCACCTAGTTAGGAAATTTAAGAAAAGATAGCTAGTGTATGCCTTGCTCTCAGAACTGATGAAGGTACCATTCCAAATTTACCTACCAAAAGAAGTCCCTCTCCTGGGGATTCTGATTGCTGAGAGGGGTGTTGTGCTTCTCTATTACCTTTAACTTGCATATCTCTGTAACTATTTCTGTCTGTTGTGTATATCTCTGCTTGTACATTGTGCTAAGCTGTAAATAGAGCTTCAGTCCTTAACTTCCAGCTGTCTGACTCTAGTCTGGGCGATTTTCATAGTGTGGGGGGGGCAGGGAACTCCCAAACCATCACATATGTGTATATGGCAATAGTTCCATGACAGGAACAGCTAAACGGCTACAACATTTCAGCTTGGAAACATGATAATCAAGGATGGATGAGATGGAAGTGCGTGAACTTAATCATAGAATCATAGAATGGTAAGATTGGAAGGGACCTCAAAGGTCATCTAGTCCCAACNCATTGCAAGACCTTGTCAATAGTCCCTCCCCAGCCTTCCTGGAGCCCCCTTCAGATCCTGGAAGACCTCTCCAAGGTCTCCTGGAAGCCTTCTCTTCTCCAGGCTGCAGAGTCTCAACTCTCTCAGCCTGTCCTTACAGCAGAGCTGCTGCAGCCCTCTGAGCATCTTTGTGGCCTCCTTTTGGACTGGCTCCCACATTTCCATGTCCTTCCTGTGCTGGGGGCTCCAGAACTGCACACAGGACTGCAGGTGGAGTCTGAGGAGAGCAGAGCAAAGGGGCAGAATCCCCTCCCTTGCCCTCCTGGCCATGCTGCTCTTGCTGCAGCCCAGGACTTGGTCGACTGTCTGGGCTGAACATGAAAGGTCAGTCCAGCCTTCTCTTCAGCAACTATAAGGTTTGCAGAAGACAAATAAATTGTTTCAGAATGAACAGGCTGTTTGAGCTCCAGCAGACACTGAATCACAAACTGAAGGCCAGGAGGCAATTTAGAGGAACACCTCTAAAGGTGTCACAGCACCTTTCCTTCTTACAGTCTTGCCTAGACATCTGCTGTTTACCAAGAGCGATACTGAGGTAGACAGACCTTTGGTTTGACATAGTACAGTCATTCCTACATTTTTATGAAAAACAAATCAGAAACATGAGCTGTAGCAAGTGGCAAGGACCAGATGGCACTCACCTAGGAGTTTCAAAGGAAGTAAAATATGAAAAAGATATGCTGCAGTAAGTGATTCAACTGAAGCATAAAATGTCCTTGGTAACATGAGTGGTGGCAAATAAAATTTCAACTCATAGTTCTCAGCTGGGATTGTGGAACTTCAGCCAGATTTCCATACTGGAAAAAACAGTAGCAACTATAACAAGTATATCTTTTAATCAAGTTTATGAATAGCTGTGAACATAAAGCGGAAGACATGATGTGGCTCTTGCAAATATATTTCTTTGAGTTTATTTAAAGAGTCAATCACCCAAATAGTAATCCAACACTGGCTTTTCTTCAGTAAAGGTTTATAAGTTTTCATGGACTAATAATGAAAATACAGAAAGCAAGGAGTTAAAAAGAGGTTGACATTAACACTGGAAAAAGTTATCTTCGCCAATGACATTGATGAGAGCACAGACAAACAGGCAGACAAACTGAGTCTGCCCAGAAAGTTTGCTGATGGCACCAAGCTGGGAGGCTTGGCTGATGTAGCTGAATGCTGTGAGGACATCCAGTGAAACATGGACAGATTGGAGAGCTGGGAACAGGGGAACAAAATGAGGTTCAACAAGGACAAGTGCAGAGTCCTGCACCTGGGGAGGAATAATAAACTGCAGCAGTACAGGTTGGGAGAGGATCTGCTGGAGAGCAGCCCTGTGGAGGGGGACCTGAGAGTGTTGGTGGAGAACATCCAGGGGCAGCAATGTGCCCTGGTGGTTATGGCCTTTTTTAGGATCATAGTTATTTATCTCATCTCTGATTATGTCCTCTCATTAAAAACCTCAAACCTGGATGGCATCCATTTGTCTTGTACTGTTTTTCAGTGTGTTTTGCCTGCTCTATACATCCATATTTGTTCATATTCCCATTATCATGTCTCTCAAATTTAATAATATCTTTTCATCTGTCTTTTGAAAGCATTACTTTTCATAGAATCATAGAATTGAGCAGGTTGGAAGAGACCTCCAAGCTCATCCAGCCCAACCTAGCACTCAGCCCTAGCCAATCAACCAGACCATGGCACTAAGTGCCCCATACAGCCTTTGCTTTAACACCTCCAGGGATGGTGACTCCACCACCTCCCTGGGCAGCCCATTCCAATGCCAATCACTCTCTCTGTCAAAAACTTCCTCCTAACATCCAGCCTAGACCTCCCCTGGCACAACTTCACACTGTCTCCACCTGACTAAAACCTCCCTTTAGGTAGTTGTAGACAGCAATGAGGGCTGCCCTGACCCTCCTCTTCTCCAGGCTGCACACCCACAGCTCCCTCAGCCTCTCCTCATAGGGCTGTGCTCCAGGCCCCTCTCCAGCTTTGTCACCCTGATAATATCCAATCAAAATTAAGTACAAAGATAACTGAAATAGGTGTTTATTATTATTATTATTATTNGAGCCTCATCCAGCCTGACCTTAAACACCTCTAGGGATGGGGCCTCAACCACCTCCCTGGGCAACCCATTCCAGGCTCTCACCACCACTCTCATGCTGAAGAATTTCCTCCTCACCTCCAGTCTGAATCTTCCCACCTCCAGGTTTGCTTCATTCCTTCTAGGACCGTCACTACCTGAGAGCCTAAAAAGTCCCTCCCCAGCTTTCTTGTAGGCCCCCTTCAGATACTGGAAGGCCACAAGAAGGTCACCTGGGAGCCTTCTCTTCTCCAGACTGAAGAGCCCCAACTCTTTCAGTCTGTCCTCACAGCAGAGCAGCTCCAGCCCTCTGAGCATCCTTGTGGCCCTTCTCTAGACATGTTCCAGCATCTCCACATCGCTCTTGTAATAGGAGCTCTTGTAATAGGAGTACCACTGTGTTCAGTCTTGAAACAAGTCACAGTACTCTGAATGACTACATTGAGATTGATGAGAAGGCTTATATGGAAAGACTTGATGAGCCTGAGTTGTTGAACCTGAAGAAGAGAATTAAGATACAAAGGCATGAAAGTCTTCAGCTATGCAAAGGCTGCTGCAAGAAGGGAGGAAAAAAAAACCTCAGCTTCCATGTTCAAGTTGGATAGAGTAGGAAATAATGGGTTTTAACTGCAACAAGGAAGATTTATGTTATTAAAATATTTTTTTTTTCATAGTGATCAAAGTTAGGGAAGCATTTGGAACAGGTTGTCTGGGGTGGGTCTGTGAAACTCCTTTAGACATATTTAAAAATAGCTTAGACCAATACAGACAAGAGGCAATAATATCCTTATTGATTATGCATTCTGGCAGGAAGGATGGATTATCTGCATGTAATCTTCCTGCCCTTTTATAATTGTAAGGTTTATATTACTAAATTTACTCACTCTCTTGGGGGCTGCAAACTAAGACCTGATGTTTGATTTGATAACGGAGGAACAGTTAGTGTTTAGTCAACGAAAGAAAGCAGTTTGTTGAAGTGCATCTTCTGCATTTCAATCTTGACATACTGGAGCTCTTTTTCTGCATGTAGGAATGTCTGCCTGTGTGAAGAATGTTACTGTAATACCTGACTCAAAAGATAAAAAAATATATGGCTCACCATGGGCACGCTAACATCTGACAAGCTGGAATACTGCCTCCTCGCTAGCCACAGATGAAAGAAAGTGCAGCAGCTGTTACTATTCAGGTAGCTGGTAGTGATGAAGAGCCCAGGAGGAGCCTGAGGCGGTCTACTGCCTTGACAATTGCAGGACAGATGGCCTTAGTTTTGATTTATATTGCTAAATATTTCTCTCTTTCGTTCAGGTGGTCTTTACCCAGTGTATAACTCAGGTAATGAGGCATTACTCTTGTGAGAGGTGTGAAATTATATATGATCAGCATGTATGTAAGGCTGTACAGGAACTTTTGTGTAAAAGTCAGTCTCAAGTGCTTGTGAATTCATCCTTTTTACTTTCTTTTGTTTTAACTTATGGCACGTTTCTTCCTTTTAGGGGCAAGACTGTGAGAGCAGCAATTTTTTTTTCAATAAGGTAACTTCAGGACTTAAAGAACAAAAAGTTTTCCTTAAATGTTTCTTGCAGTAATGCTGCATTCACAGCAGCACAGATGTGAAATTCAGAGGGAGCACTTCTCTACTAGCTGTGTAAGAATACCTAGTCAATTGATAAGCAGTGAAGAAAAAGGTCCACAGCATGAACTGCAGACTTTAGATCTCCTGAACTGTAAAGGATGGTTTTAAGCAAAAAGTTCACGATTGCGACTGCTTTAAAACCAAAAATTAATTTCTAAGATTGTTTTGTCTGTGAAGGATGGATTATGTAGGGAAGGTGATTATTTCTGAGCATTAAGATGCAGATGAAAAATGCTATGAATTGACAAAATGTGTCTGAACTCCAATTCAGCTAAATATCCATCAGCAACTGTGATTAAAAAGAAGCAGATTGCTTAATTTAAGTTCTGGCTGTGAGGTAGGAAAGACTTCTCTTCTGGGCCCTACTTTGTCCAAATTTGCTTTTTCTTTTTTATAGATACAAAACCTGACTAGTTTTTATTAATTTTTTTTCACTTATTTCTTAAGAAATAGCCTTTAATTATAGAAAACAATTAAAATGATGTTTTGCTTCCTTCAGGTAGGTATTCACCTGAAATGTCTCAATACCTTCTTCATGCCTTCAGTATCTTGGCTGCTTTTATTTTATTTTATTTTTTTTTCCTTAGAGTGTTCTTCAGGTTTTGAAATATTCTGAGCAGATGATGCTTCTCTTTCTTTTCCTTTATTTTCAGAGAGCAAATGTATCCTGGGCTGCATCAGAAGTGTGGCCAGCAGGTTGAGAGAGGTGATTTTCCCCCTCTGTTCCACTCTGGTGAGACCCCACCTGGAGTACTGCATCTAGTTCTGGAGCCCCTGGGACAAGAAAGATATGAACATGCTGGAAGGTGTCCAGAGAAGGGCCAAGAGGATGCTCAGAGGGCTGGAGCACCTCTCATAAGGAGACTGAGAGAGCTTGGGCTGTTCGGTCTGGAGAGGAGAAGGCTCTAAGGAGACCTTATTCTGACCTTCCAATATCTTAAGGAAGATTACAAGAAAAAGAGAGCTGGTGAGGGACTTTTTAAGGCCATAGGTAGTGATAGAACTAGGAGGAATGGAATAAAACTGTAAGAGGGTTCAGATTNTCAAGGCCAGGTTGGAGGAGGCCCTGAGTGACCTGTTCTAGTGGGAGGTGTCCCTGCCTATGGCAGAGGGTTGGAACTGGATGAGGTTTGAGGTCCCTTCCAACCTTACCATTCTATGATTCTGTGAGGGTGGTGAGACACTGGGGCAAGTTTCCCAGGTAGAAGCCTCATCCCTGGAAGTGTTTAAGGCCAGGCTGGATGTGGCTCCGAGCAACTTGGATATAGTGTGAGGTGTCCGTCCCCATGGCAGGGGTCTTTAAGCTTGATGATCCTTGAGGTCCCTTCCAACCCTGACAATTCTATGGTTCTATGATTCAGAAGTAGATCATGTCACTCATGGCCTTTTCAAGTCAGTTTAGAAAAGCTCCTTTTCAACTGCTTAACTACCTTAACAGTGAATTTCCTTTTCCTTATATGCAGTCAGTATTTCCCTTGCTTGAGCTCGGGAATGTTGCCCCTTTTGGTTTGCATTCCTGAGAAGAGTCTGGATCTGTCTTTTCAATAACTGCTGGTTTAGGTATCTCAGTTTTAAGTACATGCACACATATGTTTAGTTAATGATGCAAACACAGAAATGTTCTATAGAAATTATTTAAACTAGCCCATTTATGGAGAAATTACTGCACTTTCCTTCTCTAACAGATAATTTGTTATTCACAGCATAGTTTTTTTCAAGCAGTTTCCTTTTTTTCCATCTTGCTATGAAGTGGACAGACTTGACATCTGACAAAATTCTAAGTTCTTCACATATTCAGTTAGTGAAAGCATCATAGAATCACAAAAAGGCTGCATCAATAAAAATAAAGGTGATGGCTCTTCTCTGCACAGCTTTCCTGGCTGTCCACTCTTAGTGGCTGTTTGATTTGCCATACATATTCAGAAAATATTCTCCTAAGTTATTTCCCTTTATGTTAAAACACAGCAGAAAAGTAAGGAGGAGGATTCAGCCCTGGAAAAACCATTACTGAATGTAAGCAGGACAGTTAACCGTGGGATAAATGTATGCAATGTAGACATTTATGACTTCCGAATACATAGCTTTGCTGCATCCAACTATGGGTCTGAAAAGAGAAAGCAAACACTGAACACCAGATTTCTTGGGGATAAAGGGTGGGAAGAAGGGGGAAGTGGAGACTGAAGAAGAAATCATCTTCCATAACTTTCAGATTTTTTGTGTATAAAGGATGGAAAGAAGGGAGAAATGGAGATTGAGGAAGAAATC
>VWYK01049021.1:0-11729 GCA_013399775.1 Semnornis frantzii
GGGGAATGGCCTCAAGCTGAGGGAGAAGTTTCTCATGCAGAGAGTGGTCAGGGACGGGCATGAGCTGCCCAGGGAGGTGGAAGAGTCACCAACCCTGGGTGTGTTTCAGGGTGGTTTGGATGTGGTGCTTGGGGCTGTGGTTTAGGGAGCACCTTGCAGAGCAGGGTTTGAGGTTGGACTTGGTGCTCCTGAGGGGCTTTTCCAACCTGCATGGTTCTGTGTTTCTGCAGTGAGGATATGATGCTGTTTATGAAGGAGATCTTTATTTCTCACAAGCCAGAGGCATTGCTCCATGAACTTTAGCAGCTGGGAAGCAGAGTCCTTGAAGAATCAGTGAAAATTAACAGAAGGCAAGAGAGGAAACAGCAGCAGCTGCTCAGGGCTTTCAGCTTATCTGCTGTTTGCTTCTCCTTGAAATCCTGAGTGCTTCTTCAGAGCAATAACTGCACAGCATCTGGGGGACTTCACTGGGTCAAATAACTTCACGAGTCCAGACCAGGCAATGGTGTCCTGTAAAATGACACAGGATTACAGTACATAAAGATTGATTTGACTTAAAAGATAGGATATGGTAATTGGCTCACAGTTTGAAACACAAAACTGGAGAGAAAGAGAAAAAATGCTTAATGCAAAGCAGGGAAATGCATTTTCCTAAGAAGCAAATCACAGGAAGTTTGTTGTGGGAAAACAAAGGCCAAAAGGACACCCAGGCCAGGATGTGTTTTAAACTCAGGACATTCTTTCTGGCACTGTTTAAAGATTGCCACCCCCTTCATCAATACAACTTCTTGTTTTGGCTTGGTTGAACCAGAGCAAAGAAATTAAGGCTCAGGTCCTACTCATTTTCTGCAGCACATTCTACTGCTGAAGCTAATTGAATGACTTCAGATGAACCAGGCCAGTTGGGTCTGGTCTTCATGTTGCATATGGCTTTTATAATGTCTGCTTTTCTCTTCCTAAATTCAACCTTTTCTTCAATGAAGCAGCACAAGATGATGGCAGTGCACATATTACAGTGAGGAAAGGTAGAGGAGTGCTAAATGCAGCAAGCCTGATCTCCTGTGCTGGAAACCCCACAGACCCCTCTGTGATTTAGAATTCGCTGGCATCTGGGAAAAGAAATCATTTAAATAATGTTTCCAATTGCCTTGCTGTAAAAGCTAACAATCAGAACAAAAGCACTCATGTACTGCAGCTCAGCTGCTCCAAGAGTAAAATGGGGTTTTACTTAGGATAAAATGAACCTGGAGCCCCCAGCACAGGAAGGACATGGAAGTGTTGGAGCCAGTGCAGAGGAGGCCATGAAGATGCTGAGAGGGCTGCAGCAGCTCTGCTGTGAGGACAGGCTGAGAGAGTTGGGGCTCTGCAGCCTGCAGAGGAGAAGGCTTCCAGGAGAGCTTGGAGTGGCCTTGCAGGATCTGAAGGGGGCTGCAGGAAGGCTGGGGAGGGACTATTGACAAGGGCTGGGAATGGCAGGACAAGGGGAATGGGTTTGAAGTGTGAGAGGGGAGATTGAAAGTGGCTGTTAGGAGGAAGTTGTTTGCAGTGAGGGTGGTGAGACACTGGCACAGGTTGCCCAGGGAGGTTGTGGCTGCTCCCTCCCTGGAGGTGTTCAAGGCCAGGTTGGAGGAGGCCTTGAGTGACCTGTGCTAGTGGGAGGTGTCCCTGCCTATGGGGGTTGGAACTAGCTGAGCTTTGAGGTCCCTTCCAACCTTCCCATTCTATGATTCTAGAAGCTGCTAAAAAAAAAAAGGCTTGTGGTGGAAGCTCAGAGTTGTTCAAATGAATAGGCTTAATTTTTATTTTGACATTTGATTTTGAGTGTGTCCCAGAGCAGAATCAGGAAGATGCTACCATTTCTCCCTGGCAAATTATTATTTATCCAAAAAGAAAAAGAGTTTACTGGTGCAGAGAAAATGTCACTGCTGCTTCTGAGTCAAACAGGCCAAGCTCAAAATTAGAAGAAATGCTGTAACTTAAATCATTATGGAGTAAATGTGGAAGCATTTGCTTAGTTACATCCCAGGTCTGTGCTTGGGATGCTGTATGTTAGTCAAATACACCTCAGCTGCTTGGTGTAGTTGGAAAAAAGTTCACCCTCCCTCATCAGTGATTGAATTCAGAAACAATAAAGGAAAAGAAGCCTCAAAGGAGTCCTTATTGTGGCCTCCCAGTATCTGAAGGGGACCTAAAAGAAAGCTGGGGAAAGTTTTATATATCTATATATAAAAGAAAGCTGGGGAGGGACTTTTTATTGTGTCAGGTAGTGATAGGGCTGGGGCGAACGGAGCAAAAGCAGCAGTGGGCAGATTGAGATTGGATGTTAGGAAGAAGAGCATGAGGGTGGTGAGAGCCTGGCACAGGCTGCCCAGGGAGGTGGTTGAGTCACCCACACTGGATGTGTCTAAAGGTCATCTTAAGGCCAGGCTGGATGTGGCTCTGAGCAGCCTGATCTAGTGTGAGGTGTCCCTGCCCATGGCAGGGGCGTTGGAGCTGGATGATCCTTGTGGTGCCTTCCAGCCCTGGCGATTCTATGATTCTGTGATTCTAAAATCATAAAGATTTTGGACCTAACTCAAAAACTACTTGAGTTCCACATTCTAACACCTACAGGTCAGAAGCATCACAATTGTACAGCACGAGGCCTGCTTGGCACTTACAATACTGATTTTAATGGTTAACCTACCAACGTGTGGCATAAAAGGAGATCTGCTGCATATTTAATTGTTGTCTACTGTCTATTGACTGGCAATTACCCCACAATTAAAGGAACATCAACTCTGCCATTGCTGCTGTGCTGAAAACCAAAGCATCTGCCTGGCATATGCTTGTGCTAAATGGAATGGATGTTTACACTTTAGCAGATATGATGAGAATAACTGCAGCAGAGACTTCTGGCCTGCACAGCAATAAATGGTCTGAAATAGTCTCACTGATGTAGCCTTTAGGGGTGATAAAATGTAATGCAAAAATACCTGCTCCTTGAGGTAGCAAAGGCGATCCAGGAGTATCAAAGCTTCTATGCAGGGAGCCAGAACAACTTTGAGCTGAAAGGAGGATCAGATGCTGTAATGGATTTGGGAAGGAGAAACAGGACACTTCCAAATGGCTGCACTTGCACCGGAAATTCCAGGAAGGTCAAACATTGTCTGGTGGTCTCACTGCACAAATGGTACCTTGACAATCTTCCCTCTGGGATGGACATCTTCAAAACAGATTGCGTTTAAGATCAACAAGGCCAAGTGGAAGGTCCTGCAGCTGGGTAGGCACAATGCCAAGCAGAGCTCCAGGCTGGGTGGGGAATGGCTGAGAGCAGCCCTGAGGAACAGGCCCTGGGGGTGTGGGGTGAGGAAAAGCTCAAGATGAGGCTGCAGTGTGAGTGCAGCCCAGACAGCAACTGTGTGCTGGGCTGCAGCAAGAGCAGTGTGGGCAGCAGGGCAAGGGAGGGGATTCTGCCCCTTGGCTCTGCTCTCCTCAGACCCCAGCTGCAGTCCTGGGTGCAGTTCTGGAGCCCCCAGCACAGGAAGGACATGGAAGTGTTGGAGCCAGTGCAGAGGAGGCCACCAAGATGCTGAGAGGGCTGCAGCAGCTCTGCTGTGAGCACAGGCTGAGAGAGTTGGGGCTCTGCAGCCTGCAGAGGAGAAGGCTTCCAGGAGAGCTTGGAGTGNTGGGAATGGCAGGACAAGGGGAATGGGTTTGAAGTGTCAGAGGGGAGATTGAAAGTGGATGTTAGGAGGAAGTTGTTTGCAGTGAGGGTGGTGAGACACTGGCACAGGTTGCCCAGGGAGGTTGCGGAGCACAGAAGCACAGAATAGGATCTTTGATCTTTGATCCTGTTGGGTGCTTCTGTGCTCCACAACCTCCCTGGAGGTGTTCAAGGCCAGGCTGGATGAGCCCCTGTGTGACCTGTGCTAGTGGGAGGTGTCCCTGCCTATGGCAGGGGGGTGGAACTGTCTGAGCTTTGAGGTCCCTCCCAACCTTCCCATTCTATGATTCTATGATCAAAACTACATGGAATGCCATAAAGAGAGGAAATGATATTATTTAGTTGGTTTCAAGACACTGTCCAACAGGAAACTGATAGCCTGTGAAGCAGCAGAAGGTGAAAGAGGGAAATAATGAATTTTAATAACAAGAAGTTTTATTAAGTAGCTGCATGGAGACCAGTCTGGGTTTAAAGGGAGACTGATATTTCATTTTGCAGTGTAATAGCCACTCCAGGAAAAAAAAGAATCCTCCATATGTTCACTTTATTATTTTACTGACACCTAATATAGTTTGGGAACAGGATACTCTCCAATATGTGGAAGGGGGAGCTGCTTTGGTTTTGAGATTGCATAGCAGAGAGCAAGGCAGTCCAGCTCTGTGTAAAACTTACCAGGGCTTTGCTACAAACTAGCACTTACAGACAAGGTACTCAAAACTTTTACCATGTTAAAGGCTTCCAGCTCATCCATCCTGTGCTTGTACTTTTCATAGTAATCCATGATGGAGCTGTCTGAGAGCTGCAGGAGATTGGGAGGAAAACAAGAAAGGGAAGACAGCAGAGTTATTCTAAGTTACTTTCTGAAGACAACTTTAAAATGAAATACCTTTTTCTGTTGTTGATAATTGCAAGCCACACTACAAAATGAAGCCCAGGCTCTGCGTTTTGAAATGAGTTACTTTCTAGTTTATAATAGCTCTGCAATAGCTGTTAGAAGCTGTTAATAGCTCCTAATTGCACTCTCCAGTTTACAACAGTTCTCCATCAGCTGCTCCTCAGGTCTCCTTTACAATAACCACTCTTCAGTTCTGCACTGACATGAGATGCTAAGGGGGATTCCTCATTCAGAAAACTCCAGCCATTGCTCTCTGAGCATTGCAGAGCAAAGCACAGCTAACAGCCTCATTTCCTTCTCCAGGCATATTATCCCCTCCTCACCCCCACAGCTCCAAGAGATTTATTTCAATAGCTGAGCAGTGGATTCTGGTATGAGAGTAACTTGCTTCAGCCGGGACCTAAGGATGGGAATTCACACTACAAAATCATAGGGTCATGGAATGGGTTGGGTTGGAAGGGACATCCAAAGGTCACCTAGCCCAAGCCTCACACAGTGAGCTGAGCCATCCTCCAGAGCAAGCTGTTGAGAGCCTTGACAAGCCTGACCTCGAATATCTCCAGGGATGGGGTCTCAACTACCTCCCTGGGCAGCCTGTTGCAGTATTCCACCAGCCCCATGCTAAAGAACTTCCTCCTAACATCCAATCTAAATCTGCTCTTCTCTAATTTCAAACCATTGTCCCTCACCCTATCACTGCAGGCCTTTGCAAACAGCCTCTCTGCAGCCTTCTCATGAGCCCCTTCAGGTACCGCAAAGCTGCCATCAGGTCTGCCTGGAGCCTTCTGCAAGCTGCTAAACCACAGCTCCCTTAGCCTGCCCTTGCAGGAGAGGCTGGGCTGAGTTCAGGTGAGATTGTTTGTCCCTGGATGCTATTTTCACTGCATACAGAAATCTGCCTTCTTGTAGTCTCCCTTCAGGCACTGGCAGGCTGCTGTTGGGTCTCCCCAGAGGCTTCTCCATGCTGAATGAGCCCAGCTCCCTCAGCCTGCCCTTGCAGCAGAGCTGCTCCAGCCCTCATCATTTCTGTGGCTGGACCCACTTCAGCAGGCTGGTGTCCTCCTGAGCTTCCAGAGCTGGGAGGGACCTCAGAAGTACTACTCATTGTCACAGAGAAGTTCTCAAAGATGCTGTGTCCACCAGCCAGCATTTGTATGCCTTTTATTACAGAGAGGGAACTAAAATTCTACTCACTGAGGAAAAATGAGGGGAGAAATTAAAATTTTAAAACATGGGAAGAAAGGCAAGCAGCCAACATGAATTTTTTTCTCCTGTGAACAAATCAGAGGTCAGTCTAACTGTGCTTGTAAGGCAGGTGAAAGGGTCCACAACAATGAAAACCAGTTGGCTGTCACTGATTTCAACAAGACTTTTGACACTGTTTCATATAGGAATAATTCTGTAAGAAAATTCAGGAAACAAGGTTTAGCTCAAAGCATTATAGAAGTGAGTGAAAACTGTTCCAACAGCCACAACCAGAAGAGTTATTAATGAGTCTCCAAACAAGAGAGAAGATCTGCTAACTGCTGGTGCCTTGCAAAAGGCAGTGTGTGATGGGTTGGGAGTTCCCTGCCCCCGCACACTATCAAAATCCCCCAGCCCAGCCTCAGCCAGCTGGCAGCTAAGGACTGAAGCTCTACTCACAGCTCAGCACAATGTACAAGCAGAGATATCCACAACAGACAGGAATAGTTACAGACATAGACAAGTTAAAGGGAATACCCAAACACAATTCCCCTGCCAGCAATCAGAGGGCCCAGGAGGGGCTCCCAACCACCCTTCCACCTTCTTCCCACCCCTCTGCCTTACCCCAGGGTCTGGCTGATGTGCAAGGTGAGTTTGGAGATGGGCAAGGGGGGTTAGAAGCAGAGTGATGAGTCGGGTCACACAGCAGAAGCCCAGTAGAACACAGACACCAAACTCTGACAGTAGAGACTCTGTGTGTTACCTATGGTTTTGTCCTTGTTTTATACCTCTCAGCAAGCCTCTGAGTGCAGCAGACATCACCACTGTTTGCTTTCCACAGCCTAGCATCTATTTTTTTTCATTAAAATATTCCAATTAGCCTCAAACCAGCACACACCAGGTCTGTGAGAGCTCAGACCATAGAACAGAAGCATTGCCGGGACCTCAGGTGACTCTCACAAATTGGAGTGCTGCTTAGAAAGGAGGTTGGGAGTGCAGCAGGGGCTGGGCTCATGCTAGGGATCACCAGCTGGGAGACACATCTAATTGAAATGAAAGTCACACCTCCAGATACACCTGGTCATACTCAAATGTGCTACCACACCCAGGGCAGTATTTTATCTGTTTGCACACAAGTGTACTCGAAAACTCCTTTGTGTACAGGCACTTTGCAGGCCACAATGCAAGTGTTACCTGAGCCTTCTTTCAGCATGTCCCTAACTAATCACGGAAGAATGTTAGGAGTTGGAAGGGACCTCCAAAGCTCAGCCAGTCCAACCCGCCTGCCAGAGCAGGATGTCCTAGACCAGATCACCGAGGAACACATCCAGGTGGGGTTTGAATATCTCCACAGAGGGAAATATTCCTCTGGGCAGCCTGTGCCAGGGCTCTGTCACCCTCACAGGGAAAAAAAAAATCCTCCTCATGTTTACATGGAACTTCCTATGCCTCAGCTTCCACACTTGTCCTGTCACTGGGCATCACCCAGCAGAGCCTGGCTCCAGCCTCCACCCTCCCTGCTACGGGGAGGGACATTTTCCACTAGATCAGGTTGCCCAGAGCCACATCCAGCCTGGCCTGAAAGCTTTCTCATGGGGTATGAATCGCTGACCAAAACGAGGGCTGCATTCCCACTCATCCATCACACTGATTCACAGGGTGCCACCACTCAAGCTGCAAGGCAAGTGCAGAAACAGGATGTGCTGCTGAGCTACAGATGCTCAGACAGATCCAGCACACACCCCCAGGACACACAGAGCAATCTCACTGTGTTACCAGGTACAGGATCCTTTTTCTCTTTCACTGTCACCCTGGGAGGACTTCACTGTCCTTTGAGAGGTTTGAAGTGGTGAGGGTTGGAACATACTAAGCTGAAGTGGGCACTTTATTAACTTCAGAACAGAGTACAGCACAACAATGGTTTTAAAAGTCAGTGGCAAGCTACAAAAAGGGGGAAAGCTGCTCCTAAATAGCAGAAAGTCATCAGGGGGTTGCAGCACCTCTGCTGCAAGGACAGGCAGGCTGAGGGTTGTTCAGCCTGGAGAAGAGAAAGCTCCAGGAGACCTAATAGCAGCCTGCCAGTGCCTGAAGGGGGCTTACAAGAAAGATGGAGAGACACAGTTTACAAAAGCCTGTGGTGACAGGCAAGGGGCAATGGATTCCAGCTAGAGCAGAGCAGGTTTAGACTGGGTGTTAGCAACAGGTTCCTAATATGAGGGCAGTGGAACACTGGAACAGGTTCTCAACATGAGGGCAGTGGAACACTGGAACAGGTTCTTAACATGAGGGCAGTGGAACACTGGAACAGGTTGCCCAGGGAGGTGGTTGAGGCTCCATCCCTGGAGATGTTCAAGGTAAGGCTCGACAGGGCCCTGGGCAGCCTGATCTAGCTGAGGATGTCTCTGCTGACTCCAAGGGGAGGGTTGGATTGGATGAGCTTTGGAGGTCCCTTCCAGCCCAGCCCATTCTGTGATTCTATGGTGCTATGAAGAGTGGGGCACTCTTTTCATACTAGCAACAGTGTTGTCTACCTTAATAATACTTTACTTCTAAGAAAGTGCAATTTAGCTGACAGGAATGGAAATAAAAAATTAAATAAAACAAAAGGAAATAAAATGAAACAAAACAAAATAAAAGGAAATAAAACTAAATAAAACAAAATAAAATGAAATCAAATGAAACAAAACAAAATAAAATAAAATAAAACAAAATAAGACAAAATAAAATAAAATAAAACAAAATTTTACAGTCTACAATTGCCTGCCTCTCTGGAGATATTCAAGAACTGTCTGTATGTGTTCCTGTGTGATCTGCTCTGGTGATGCTGCTCTGGCAGGGGGCTGGACCAGATGAGCTTTGGAGGTCCCTTCCAGCCCCTGACATTCTGTGATTCTATGAAAAATGAAATAAAATAAAATCAGATACCATGATAAAAGACTTGAGTTTAGGAATCTGGTTAAAGAACTCATATTGGTGCTGAATTTAACTGTAGGAATTCTTCACTGGGTTATTCCCGTGGGAATGGTTGAGAGAATGTCAGGGTCCTGTGGTCAAAATCCTGTAAGGTCCCTAAATCAGAAATTCATGTGGACAGCCACTTTTGTGTGCAAACACCTAAAGGCATCACCTGTATTAGAGGTGGGAGAAGTAAAGCACAGTCTGTTACTTTAGAACATTCTCATGTGGCCCTGGAAATCTTATGAAGCATTTCCTAGGAAGGCTGAACTGCCCAAACACCTCATCCCAAACCCATGCAGCTTTCTAAGTGCTGTGGTGAAGCTCCTCCTGACAAGCCCCACAGCTACAGAGGCTTTTTATCCTGTCCCAGGCTCGCTTGCTGGTTACAGCACAGCTCACCAGCCCTGTGCAGAGAGCACAGTGTTCCTTAATGACATGCTTTAAAGTGCTGAAAGCATTCTGCCCCACCTATTCTGGCCCAGTCAGGAGGACATTACAACATCTGAACCACAGCTGGTGTAGGCCCAGGCTAGGAGCTGTGTGTGATAAAGTGGTGCTGTGTGAGCAGCACAGAGGTGGCCGTGGGAAGGGATCTTCTCAGAGCCTGCTCACTATGTGTGGCAGGGCACAGCCAAGTCCCTGCCCCACTGCAGGTTTGAATGGGTGCAAANCCGCATCCTGCCTGCCTGCTGCAGGGAGCTGCCTCTGCCGCAAACCGCCGCCGCTGGTGGGCACTGCCCAGCAGCCTGGCTTGGCCCTCTGCTGCCCCACGCTCTGTGCCCGTGGCACCAGGGTCTGCAGGCACTCTGGGCTCTGGCAGCTTTGCTCACAGTGCATCCTGTGCTGCCTTGATCCACTGCTGCATTGCAATCTGCAGTCCCAGACACTGCTGCAGAGCAGCCAAGGGACCAGCTCCAAATTCCTACTGCACTGCTGTGAGCAGCACAGACCTGCCCTAGGGCTCCAGGCTGCCTTTAGTTGTGAGTGAGGCAAAGCTGTTGTGTAGCAAACCTTTTCCAACTCTCTGATTTTCCTGCATTACTAAATTCCCTCTAAGCATCCTTGTGAAGACCTTCCCTGAATGAATTTGAACCCAATCTAACTAATTTGTATAGAGCTGTGGGCGGGGCTTTGGGAAATAAAATAACTACAGATTTGATAATTCCTGCCTCATTAATTCCCACAGCCAACTCACCATTAGGTGAGCAGCACCTGATCAGGGACTGAACCCAGGGCAACTCATAAGACAGGCTGGACTGAAAGCCAGCCCTGAGGGAACAGGCATTGCACTTGCATGTTCCTCAGAGGGACTACAGAGTTTGCAAGGGCTTGTCAGATGGCTCCTGGTTTCTTCTGGACAAGGGGAAACCATGATCTTAGGGACAGATCCCAACAAAGTCCAAACCTTTCCAAACATTTTCCAGCTGCTGACTGTGAAGTTACCTGCAGTGCTCATTTACCACTGCATTTCCACAAAAGGCATCAGGACATCTGGGCCTCTTGGGGGGAGCCTTTCAGAGTTCTGTATTTAAGCTCCTGCCTTTGCGGCACTTTTACCACCTCTGTCTAATTTTGCAGGCATCTGAACAAAGCAAACTGGCACTGCATGTGAGCTAATTTTACCAAGAGCACTGTTATCACATCAATAAATGCAGGCAAGCACAGCATAATTTATGTCTGCTGAAAATTTATTCAGGACTGAGCCCAAGATATTAAACACAGATTTAGCTAACTGCTTCATCTTAAAATAAGAGAAGGCACCTCCTCAATCCATGCTCACTCTGCCATTTGAGCAATTACAGAAAGGGAAACATGTATCAGAACTGCAGCTCTGAACAGTGCTCACTCACTGAGACCTGTAATACAGCCAGATTTATGCTCCCAGGGTAAACCCAGTTGGTTTTAAAATTAGCATATCCTTAGCTCATTAAAAATCAGCAGTCATTAATTGTACTATTACCTTAAAGAATCCCAGACCTTCAACTTTATTTTTTGACTCATTAGTTATAGAACTGAGAGCAACCAAGGTAAGCTCAGCTACTTAGTTTTAGGTCTCTATGTGCATGCTAATGCTACTGCTACCCGTCCAGGTCATCACAAGGAAAGAGTCACACACAGGAATGCTCCAAAGCAAGGAGTGAGAAGCTGAGAGAACAGACTTTAGACAGGCTACAGGTGAGTGTTAAAGTAAGGATGGGTGAGTAAATCAGTGTGACTTTCTCACAGGACAAGTCCTGCCTCCTGACTGAATAAAACAATCATTAAAGTTGGGAAAAAAACAAATTAAGATCATTGAGTCCAATCGCAACCCAACTACCATGACCCTAAATCATGCCCTGCAGTGCCACATCTACAGCTTCTTGAACACCTCCAGGGACAGCAACTCCATCACCCCCTGGACAGGCTACTCCAATGCCTGCCACTCCTGCAGGAAAGAAATGTTTCCTAATGCCCCATCTAAACCTCCCCTTGGCAGACTTAAGCCCATTTCCTCCTGTCCTACTGATAATTGCTTGTGAGGACAGACCAAGAGCGGCCTCTCTGCAGACTCCTTTTGGGTAGTTGTAGAGAGCAGGAAGATTTCCCCTTAGCCTTCTCCAGAGTGAACAACCCCAGCTCCCTCAAGCTGCTCCTCCCATGACACCCTCCAAACCCTCAACACCCTTGCTGCTGTTCCCTGGGCATGCTCCAGGACCTCCATGTCCCTCCTATACCATGGCACTTGCAGCTGAACACAGAACCCAAGCAGCAGCCTCTCCAGGGCTGAGTACAAAGGCAGCATCACTTCCCTACTCCTGCTGGACACACTGGTTTTGACACAGGCCAGGATGCCATTGGCCTGGCTGCCCACCTGGGCACACTGCTGGCTCATGTCAGCTGGCTGCCAACCAGCATCCCCAGCTCCTTTCCAGCCACACTGCCCCAAGCCTGTAGCACTGCCTGGGGTTGTTGTGACTCAAGTGCAGGACCTGGCTCTTGGTCTTG
>VWYK01049024.1:0-14235 GCA_013399775.1 Semnornis frantzii
GCCAGCTCAAGACGCTCTCTTATATTTTCATTTTTGGGTTCTTATTCCTAAACATCTCAGCAAGCCTATGAGTGAAGTAGACATCACCACTGTTTTCCTTCACAGCCTATAATATAATTTTCTCTATTAAAATATTCCAATTAGCTCAAACCAGCACACCAGTAAAGACAATAAAATACTTCCTACTGATTTCAGCAGGAGCCTGGATCAAAATCCGGGTCTGTTTTTTGGCAGCATATTCCGTTGATGTTGCAAAGCCCATTCATTCATTAGCTCATCTATTAACATTCATATTTGAGAAGTGCAGAGTAGTTAAAATTTTCCCAAACAGCATATATTAAAGATTTTTTTTTTTTCTCACCTCTAAGTGTTTGTGTCTGTTAGCCCAAGTTGTTTGACATGTAGAAAAGCAGCTTTTCACACGGCAGTATTTAACTGGCTAATCCTCGCGGTCACACTCTCAGCAATGGTTATTAATGGTGTCCTACCGTGAGCTTTTGTGTGGACAGGACAAGAATAGGAACAAGCCATGCAAAATCCAGGCAGCATATGAAATTGCAATTTCATCAGCTTTCTAAACTTAATAGCTGGCTTTTATAATTTGCTGAAGTTAATGGGATATATTTTTAAAGCAGTGAACAATTCCCACTGATGTTAATGTGAGTCGCGCATATAAATCCCCCCTTGCAACACTCTCAAAATCCTGCCCCCAATATGTTCTGCAGATTGAATTCCAACAACTAGCTATTTCTTTGGGTTGCTGACCTGTCTTCAGAGAAATGCTGAAGCACAGCAAAAAGCAGTTAAAGCAGTCAGATTTGGGAATTGCGGAGCTCAGTTTTATTTGCAGCTCTCTTTTAGGGAAGCCGTTCGTTAGCAGACAATCAGGGATTATCAGATTGCTGTTCTGAATGGGCTCTACCTTGCTGCCAGTAATGAACACTGTGCCCCTTTGTTTTAGATGCCAACGTGGACATCATCTACATCTGCCCTCTTCGTCTGAGTGAGGAGTTACTGCGGTATTACAATAAACTCCTGGGTCTGCAGGCAGCTGTTAGATCTGGGAACCCTGAGGACATGAGTGACCTGCAGGACAGGTTCAAAATTCTCACCCCTGAAGCTATAAACAGCTTCCCTGTGAGTTTGTCTTCTAATTACTACAGCTTGAGGGATGCAGTAAAATTAAATTGGAAATTTTATAACTTGTAACGCTCTGGTACACATCAGTGAAATATTATTGCAAGTTTAAGGGCTTTACTGATTAGACTACTAGTTAGAGCATTGGAAATAAATATCCTGGTTTAGCTTTATAGACTTAGTTGAGATAGTTTGGTATTGGCTATTTGTAGACCACTCGTCCCTTCTTACTATATGCTGGGGACTGAGAACTTGATAGATTTATATCTCTAAGGAAATCATAGCAATAAACCATTCTTATTACTCAAAACTTTCTCTCTGGCTAGCCCAGCATTCAATCATTCATGTGTTTGTGGTGTTTCTTACCATTAAATGCAATGCAGAACTGCTTAAAGAACAGAACTTACAACTGCTTAGATAATGAAGAAATATTAGTGCCAAACTTGTCGAGTCAGTTTTAAATCCATGTGGTAAAACAGGATCTTATGAAACTACTTTAATGTACACCTCCAGCAGTGTTTCTGAAAACACTGGGTGAAAACTCAGCAGTGAGAATAATTTTGCTGGAATTTAGCAGCATTTAGTGGGATTTTAGCAGAAGTGGAGAAGAATTTTTAGTTGGCTTAAGTCACCGTTGTCCTAGCTGTGATTTGATTTTTACAAAGCTTTGTGGTACCTTTATATCTCTAGGTCTTATTCTTGAAGCCCTGCTCCTGTTTTCAATATGTATTAATAACTCTTTTAGTTACTATTTTGAATGAGTATTTGTTGTGCCATATGCTGATAGAAACTGAAGAAGGTAGAGAGGCTTTTTATAGATCATAAATGTGTTGTTTTTTAAGTGTAGCTCTATAGTGGTGTAGCAATCAGCAAAACACTTGTGTGTTTATGTATGAATTAACAGTTGGGGTCAGCTTAAAAGTCTTTTCCAACCTAAATGATTCTATGGTTCTATTCTATGAATCCTTTTCTGTTGAAAACTAGTCTGAAAACACCTATATGAGCAGAGTGCTTGGCTCTCTGCTGTGCAGGGAACAACTCTTGAGTCAGAGCTGTCCAGCAGTTTTGACATACTTTAAAAGAATTCTGTTTCCTCTGGGTTGGAGAAAAAGCATCAAGATAGTTTTAGGAGCTGGCTTCCCTTCAGTGTTGCCCTTTTGTCTGAATGCTGGAAAGCTACAGAAATCACAGCTGATTGTGCTGGGCCTTCACCCTGCTGGTAATTCTTTGTTAAATACCAGTGATTTCTTTTTTTCTTTTTAAATCACGCTTTGACAATTGTAGCTGTTTTGTCTTTGGGTCTTGGACTGTTTTTCCAGTACTGGTTACCACATAGTGGAAGCTTTAAGAAGCCTTCTACATAAAACATACTCAAAATAACTGAACCACACCATATTACTGATAGAAGATGTGCTACTAAGCGTAGGTGAGCTCTCCAGGAATGGAAAATGGCATTCAGGGACGATTTTGGTCACAGTGGTTTGGCTGAAGTAGTTTGAATGTAAAAGTAGGTTGTTTTAAAGCATCTCTCTAGGTCAGGTTGTTTGGGTCTCTGAGCAACCTGTCTCTGCTCACTGCAGAGGCAGTGGACAAGATAACCTTGAGAGGTCCCTTCCAACCCAAACCATTCCTTGATTCTTCTGGGTTATTTAATAAAAAGCTTTTCTTGTATCTAATGGCTCTCAATTTATTCCTACTATATGAATGTGTGGCTTGAAGGCCACCTTAGCAGGCAATTTTGGAAGCTCAAATCAGCCTTGCTGATTTCCTGCCTACTTAGGTGGAACTGGATGGAAGGAAAACCTGTGTAAAAGACACCCAAACACAGATATCCCTGTGCTCTCTGGCACCTGCAGAGAGGAGGCAGATAGAAAAGCATCTTCATATACCATAGTCCTTAGGAATTTGCTACTCAAATGAGCTCAGTGTCCAGGTGCATTATGAGACACGTTCAACAGAAGGTTACACCCTGATTCTCCTTTAGCAAGTAGCTTTGCTCATCATGATGAGGCTCGTACCAATATCAGCTTCTCTGAGAAGTTTAAAGATAAAGATTAAAATCAACAAGCTCAAGAGCCAAGAACTAGCCCTCAGGTTAATCTCCTAACCACCACTCTTTGCAGTCATGCTGGAATTCTGAGGATTCCTCAGTTCTGCATTTACCTGCTTCCACACACACACACACCACTATATATCATGGCAGCTATACCACTCTCAAAGCAGGAATGAACTAGATTTTCCAGCCTGTTTGCTGCACTCCTTAATTAACTGTAAAATCCATTATTGAGAGACACAAAGCAAATCTCCTCCCTACATCACCACTCCTGGCCCCAGGGAGCAAGTGACCGGGGCTGGAAATTGATCCTGTTCTTTACATGGCAGAACTCTGCCAGGAGACCAACAGAACTGGTCATCTCCCTGCTTTTAAACCAACTCAAGAGAAAGGGAACAAATGAATCAGAACATTAAGAGTCTGTTTTAAACCTATGGAAAGAAAAAGACTCCAGGAAAATTTTGTTCTTTTTGCTTTTCTGTGACTCCCTTTTTTTTTTTTCTATTAGAACTTCGAAGTGTGTCTCAGACTTAAATCCTCCTTGTTCTTGCAGTATGTCTGGCTCTTTACAGAGAGATTTGGGCACCTTCAGGAGCTGCATGTTTGATATGAGTAAACACTGGGGAATTGACAAAATGAGATTCCTTTTGTCCACTCCGAGGGGCTCCCCCATATCCTTTTCTACCATCATGGAATCAGGATTTACAGTTCAGTTCCTCTGAAAAAAATTAGTTATTTCATCCTGGAAATCTCTAGCAAATCCTGGTTTTATGCTACCCTGAAAGGAATATGCCTCTGACTAGAGCCTAAATTAGATGAAACCACAATGTGAAGAATTTTTTTTCTCTTGCTATAATTTCTCTATGGCAATCTGTGGCAGTGGATGCATTATTTCTGCATGATGTTCATCCCTGCTTGTCTCAACCTCTACATATACCTTTGGGAAGATAATTAGCTTATCTGCTGGCCATGTATAGGCTATGTTGTCTAGAATGTTTTTGAGGTTTCATCTGCCACAACTAATCTTAGCTTGTTCACCAACAGATCTTCTGAAGAATAAATAAAAAAATTCCTTCCCCAAAGTTGAAGCCTTTGTACTTTAAACTACAACCAAAATACCACCTTCTTCCTGAGTACTCTGCAACTGCCTTTACAGTAGCTATCAGAACTAGTGTGTAATGGAAATGTATTTCCCCAGTAATTTAATGTGATCAGTGAAAGCTTTTGTAAATCAAAGTGTTTTATTCTCAGAGCATCCCTTAAAACACTGCTGAACTGTATGGTGAAATGCATGCCTGCTATGGGGGATGGGGGGGGTGGGGTGGTTTCTTCATTTTTGTATTGATTTTTAGGAGCTTTAGAGTTAAACCATGGCAGAAGTGTTGCTGAGATGAATCACTATTATCCAAAGGCCACCAGCCTCTCTGCCGACTGACAGAAGGATAATTCCACATGGATCAAATAAATACAGATGTGTAGTAATTAGTTCTATTCCCAGTGAGCCCATTTCCACCACACTAAAGATGTGCACGATTATGGAGCCTCACCCCAACAGCTTTTATCAATTTAAACTGCTAAGCTACAGGATAGGTCATAACCCAGCCTGCTATTAATAATGTATTTATTGTCTGCAACATTATAAATTAGGTTCATGGAAGAGAAAAGAACACCTTTTAACAAGAATAATGTTATCTTTATACAGCAGCATCACATGTGCCTAGCCACTCAGCTGAAGTACAGTCCCAAGACAATCAAAAGGATAAAGATTCTTACCCAGAGCAGAGATGCCTACATTATTGGAGGGGTTCCCCACCAAGATGATTTAGCAGTGGCTGACATGCTCAATGTGCCTATATTAGGCTCAGTGCCAGAAGTGGCTCAGCTCTATAGGACCAAGTCTGGAAGCAAAAGAATTTTTGCCAGTGCTTGTGTGCCGACCCCTCCTGGAGAATCTGACATCCACAGCCACGAGCAGGTAAGAGGAGTGGGATCTAGGACATGGGGCAAGTGAATGTGTAGATGCCCACTTTCACTTGATAGGGTGCAAACTTGGTGCCATTCCATCACCTCTATTGGTTAAACTGGGTTTGATAAAATCGTGTGTGAGGTTGGGTTCTTTTTTGTCTCTGGCAATTCGTATCCAAGTCAGGAAGTAATGCAATTGTTCTGGTCTTCCCATGGTCATTCTTCAGATTACACAAGGGTGTTTGGAACATAAGAAACAATTTGAAACGTGAGGAGGGAAACTTCTTATGAAGGTGGCAGAGCCCTGGAGCAGGCTGCCCAGAAAGGTCGTGGAGTCTTCTTCTCTGGAGAGATTCCAAATGCACCTGGACATTGTGATGCTGGGCAAGCTGTTGTGGGTGCCCCTGCTTTAGCAGGGGGGTTGGACTGGATAATCACCAGAGGTCCTTTCCAACCCCCACTGTGCTGGGATTCTGAACTACCTGTTTGGTCCAGTTATTTAACTTTGTGTTGCTGCTCCATGGATGAAGTCATGGCTTCAACGAGTTGATAGGAGTTCTGCCAGTGACTGAAAACAGAACAGGGATTTCTGGGAAATGGTATTCAGTGAAGGAAAAATGTCCTCCACTCAGATTAAGGTTCACTGAGCTCACATTTACTTTCTATCCAGTTTAACATTGCTAAGTTCACCTCTCTTGTTTTGTTCTTTTCATACTAGTAATGCTAACATTTAATTGCTAAACTAAAATTTCAAGGCACAAGAGTTTCCCATACCACGTTCAGTTTGCAGCTGTTTATTTTGCATTCGGTGCCTTAGGGTTGCATTTTATAAGCTGATCTTGCAATTTGTAATGATAGGTCTTAAGTATGCTCTGTGCTAAGTTTCACATGGCCAGCAGGAAGAGAGAGGTGATTGTCCCCTTGTCTTCCACACTGGTTGAGACCACACCCCAAGTACAGGTTTGCTATGACTTGTCTAATTCTACCAAAGACAGAGGCACAAATACACTGAGTTTGTGCTACAGATTGAAGAGTGAAAAATAAATGCTTTTTTCTGATTAGTTGGGTTCAGTTTTGAGGCACTCACTACAAGAATGACATTGAGGGGCTGGAGTATCTCCAGAGAATGGCAGTGAAGCTAGTGAAGGGTCTAGAGCACAGGTCTCATGAGGAGCAGCTGCAGCAAGTGGGGTTGTTCAGCCAGGAGAAAAGGAGGCTGAGGGGAGACCTTCTGGCTCTCTACAACTCCCTGTAATGAGATTGGAGCCACTCAAGGGTCAGTCCCTTCTCCCAAGTAACAAGACAAGAGGAAATGGCCTTAAGTTGCACTGGGAGAGATTACGGTTGGACAGGAGGAACAATTTCTTCCTCCAAAGGGTTGTTAAGCCCTGAACAGGCTGCTCAGGGCAGTGGTGGAGTCATTACCCTTGGTGGTATTTAAAAGCCACATAACCGTGGTGCTGAGGGACATGGTTGAGCAGTCTGGTATGGTGGAGCTTGTCCCTGCCCATGGCAGGGGCTTTGGAACTAGATGGCCCCTTCCAACCCAAAGCATTCTATGAATTGTATGGTTTAGCAACAGACTTGGTAGTGTTGAGTGAATGGCTGAACCCAAAGACCTTAAAGGACTTTTCCAGTCTAAATGGAAAATATCAGTGTTGTGGCTTGTAGGTATCCTAGTTCAAGAGGCTTTTCACATGGCTTTGCTTTTTATGAATCACCTTTAACACTGCACACAATGCAAGCTGCACACATGCATTACAACTTCTCTAACAGATGTGCTAACTGTATGATCAATGATCTGAAAAACAGCTCTTTGATTTATTGTTAAATAATTTATGTGCATCTAATAGTTTTGATTCATACCAGAGTGCTAAGGAAGTTCTAGCTCCGTTGTTTGCTGGTATGAAATATTGACATTTGAGGTTAAATAATCAAAGCAAGGTGCCACTATGTTAAAGCACAATTCAATTTTCACTTAAAGATACCACATAATTCTTTATGATTGGTACAGTCCTTACAGTATTATTGATCCTTTGCATTACTGTAGGGGAATCATCAAGGAAAAAAAAAAAAAAATCAAGACCACATTTATGCTGTTTTCCAAACCCACAAATAATAGCATCTGGAACACACATGTAATTGTATTTTAGGTCAGCATTAAAATAAATAAACAAAAGTCTCCAAAATGCCTGTGTGCAAATGCTGTAACCACTGAAGCCAGATCTGAGAACACTTTTACCAGGTTCAAAGACATTTGCAGTGTTTGAGAAGCTAATTGAATCCTACAGCAGCTGAGCAAAAGGCATTTTAAAGCCATTTAAATCCATATGCATACACAGTAAATAATTAGCACTTCTGTACAGCCTGCCTGGTAACTCCTTGGTACTTTTAGAACCATGTCATGTACTCTCCAGGAGGAGAATTTCACAGATGTTTGGCTGCTGTTAGAATCTGGCACAACTCTTCCTCAGGTTTTTGCAAATAGTGCAGCAGTCCATCACCTCTTAGTCCCCATCACAAACATGAGATCCTAATTGGACAAAAAAAGCCTAGACAGGCAAATTCCTCTCTCAGAACACAACTCCATTGACCACCTAAGGTGTGCTCAGTTGCAGTTTGGAGCCTGCCCACATGGACTCAAGGATGGATTGAAAGCCCATCATCAGAAGATGTCCAAATACCTGTAACAACACAAGCATGTCTAAGAAACACAAACCACAGTTGGAAAATTACCCTCGCTACAAGAAAGGCATTGAGGTCCTGGAGTGGGTCAAGAAAAGGGCAAACAAGTAATAGGATGAGAGAAAATGGCTTCAAGTTGCACCAGTTCAGGTCGATATTAGAAGAAACTTCTTCACTGAAGGAGTTCTCAAGCAGTGGAACAGGCTGCCCAGGGAGGTGGTTCAATCCCCATCCCTGGAGGTGTTTTAAAGCTGCAGAGGTGTGGTGCCGAGGGACGTAGTTTAGCGCCAGCCTTGGTAGAGAGTGGTTGGACTCAATGATCTTAAAGGTGTTTTCCAACCAAAATGATTCTATGATTCTATGAGAATTTCATGTCCAAATATTTAAGAACTGGTAGTGTAAATCAAGGACTAATTTAATACTGCTGTAGTGCAAAATATTTTTGTGGTGTTGGTCCGCAGCTGATCGGTGTCCTCAGCCAGCTCATCATTGACAATATGGAAGTGTGGCGTTGGTTGTTTAAAGTGAACGATGAAGTTGGAGGAAATGGCACTGCTTACTGTGATCTCTCACACCTGAGCTGCTACCACTGGGCTCAAGAGGAATGTCAGAGATACAGCCCTGAGATGTGGAGTAAGAAGTTGGTCCATGTAAGTAACAGAGGAGCGGTGTCTTGTTTGTTGTCACTGGCCTTCATCCTCAGACAGGTGAGGGGGAAAGGGCCTGGGAGTCCTGGTGGACAATAGGATGACCATGAGCCAGCAATGTGCCCATGTGGCCATGGAGGCAAGTGGTCTCCAAGGGTGCATGAAGTGTGGCATGCAGGTCAAAGGAAGTTCTCCTCCCCATCTACTCTGCCCTGATACCACGTCTGAAATAGTGTGGCCAGTTCTGGGCTCCGCAGTTCAAGAAGGACAGGGACTTGCTGGAGGAGGTACAGAAAAGGGCTGCAAAGATAATTAGGGAATGAGAACATCTCCCTTACAAGGAAAGATTGAGATAATTGGGCCTTTTTAGTCTGGAGAATCATAGAATGGCTCAGGCTGGAAGAAACCTTGGAGACCTTCTAATCCAGCTTCCCTGCCATGGACACAGATGCTTACAAACACTTAAAGAGTGAGTGTCAGGAGGATGAGACCGGACTTTTTTCAGCGGCATCTAGTGACAGGACTAGAGGTAATGGGCGCAAACTTGAACATCAGAAGTTCTATCTAGACATGAGTAACTTCAGGGTTCAAGTGTGAGAGAGCACAGGTTGTCCAGAGAGGTGGTGGAGTCTCCATTCCTGGAGACATTCAGAACCCACCTGGAAGTGTTCCTGGGTGTCCTTCCTTAGGTGAAACTGCCTTGGCAGGGCAGTTGGACTCAATGATCTCCAGAGGTCCCTTTCAACCCCTACCATTCTGTGATCCACCAGGGCCTCAGAATGAAACGTTTTGTAAGCTGTCAGTCCTCAGCAGCACACAGTGGGATGAAGGCTTTACAGAGATGTTTGGCGTAGTTTGTAAATTCTGCCCTTGATGCAACAGCAAAAACAGAGAGAACTCAGCTGCTGCTTTAGGTTGGCAAGGTAAAATGCATCAATAATCCTGGCCTTGATTTTTGTTTGCCCAATGTTACCTTTGAAATGAGGCATCTAAACTCATTTTCAGATGGAACAGATTTTTTACACAGTTCAAACTCACCAACTACAGGATTTTTAATCTGTTGCCTACTCCATACCAATGAGGAAAATCTGGGTATGGCATCTTAAACTGCTATGCAAATGATGCTATTTGTAAGTATTAACATAATTTACTGCTTACAGTCATATTCTCATTTCTAATAATTCTAGCAGAATGGAGACTCTTTTCAGAGTGCTGCTAGCCTGCAGGATAGTCTTTCATCAAGGAGCTGAATTTTTTAATAACCTGCCAGCACACGTTGTGTATGTGGCAGCCTTTGCCGATGACACAATGTCTTCATTATCAAAAGAAACAGGTCTCCATACTGTAATAGGACATTAAAGCATGCCTGTGCTCATAAACTAATGCTTTGATGTTTAAATGTGTGTCATTACAATGGTATTCCTTAACAAAGGATGATTTTAATCCTCTGCTCTCAATGGCAATACTCAGTGGAGACTGCAATTTATTATGTGTAAAAAAGGTCTCCTGCTCTACAAGAGAGGGCTCTCAAAAGGCAGACAAATTTGCACACCCACACTCAAACAAGACGTTCAAAATGGCAGCAAGTTTCAGGCTTTGACACTTGAAACCTGGTCTGGATTTAGGGAAGCTTTCCTGCTGACTTCAGGAAATGAGATCAAAGAAGTAGTTCCCTATATATATTTTCCAACTTCCATCAAATGTTTAAGAGCTTCTCATAGGCTGAATCCTGGTTGCATCAAAACTCAAGGTAAACTCGGTGTAAAAGGGTTGGTGAGGTTATCACCATGTCCTTTATCCACAGTCAATTAGCCATGAAAGAACTAAAAAGGCACTGAAACGGGACTATTAACACTAAGGCTGGGTAACAGGGAGGGAGACTGCCAGAGAAATGGGAGCAGTCTCTTAGCAGGGTCTCCTGTGACAGCTCAAGGGGTGATGGTTTAAACTAAGGAAGATTCAGGCTGAAGAGAAGGAAGCAATATTTTACATTGAGGGTTGTGAGACTTTGGCCCAGGTTGCCCAGAGAGCTGCTAGAAGCCCTGTCCCTGGAACCATTCCAGGTCAGGTTGTTTGAGGCTCTGTTCTAGTTGCAGTTGTCCCTGCTGAGCGTAGGGGATTTGGACTAGAGGAGCCTTAAAGGGCCCTTCCAACCCAAACCATTCTGTCATTCTGTGATTTTTGCCAGCAGAGAACTAGATTTGATGACTCATGTCCTCTGCACCACTGACCAAGATGGTGGGAGCATGATCTGGGCAAGTTCTCCCACCTTTGAGTCCCAGAGAGCCCAGTGACTGGATGATGCTCTCCACTAGGGTGCCTTTCCAGTCCCCTCCTCCATGCTGCTTGACTTGCAGCGAGTGAAGGATCTTTAGCAGATCAGAGAAATTAAGCCCTTCAGCTTTATAGAATAAGCTCTGTTTTATAATGTGGAATTATTTTGTACTTGTCAAATGTAACAGAGCTGTAATCAGCTCAATTTGAAATTTTAATATGCAATATAATTCAATCAAACAAAAATTTCAGACCAGTTTTGACTGAATTAAAAAAAATCAAAAGAGCTGTAATGAGTAGTTTATGTAAATGAAACAATCCTTTCTGGATACATTCCTTCTGGCTTTAAAACCATTACATTAGGAATGAATTTGGCACAACATACAGAAATATCAAATGCTTATTGAAATTAAGACATTTAAATACCAATGAATATTTAAACTACAAATAGTTCTCTGAATTCCAGAACTAATGAAGCTGAGTTTCATGTATGGCCTTTTCTGCAGTGGAAATGTATTACCTCACAACCCCTCTCAATCATGTGGAGTCTGAGGAATCTGCCAGTTTATGCTGTGCTATTTCTCTCAGTTCAATATTTATAGAATCTTTCTCCTCACCTAAACACCCACTGGAATGAAATATGCAGGAGTCTAAAGATCTCTGAGACCTCAAATATTCTGTCTTATGCTGCTGAAAATAGCAAACAGCTGTAAAAGTTACTAGTGAGGAAAAGCATCCTGAAAAAATAATCCTTAAAAAACCAGATTTAAAAACCATCAGTTTGTATGTGGGTTCAAATTCATCATTATTAGTTCAGTGATTTCTTCCAGAGTGGTAGGTGTTGGAAGTGACCTCTGGAGATCAAGTCCAATCCCCATGCCAAGGCAGGTTCACCTAAAGTAGATCACACAGGAAGATGTCCAGGTGGCTTTGGAATGTCTTCAGAGATGGAGACTCCACCACATCTCTGGGCAGCCTGTTCCAGTGCTCCGCCACCCTTGAAGAAGTTCCTCTTCATGTTTAGATGGAACTTCTTATCTTCAAGTCTGTGCCAGTTACCCCTTGTCCTGTCAGTGAGTGCCACTGAAAAAAGCCTGGTTGCATCCTCCTGTCACCTACCTTTTAATCATTTTTAAGCACTCATGAGATTACCCCTTAGTCTTCTCCACACTAAAAAGGCCAAATTTTCTCACTCTTTTCTCATCAGAGGGATGATCCAGTCCCCTCAGCATCTTCACAGCTCTTTTCTGTACCCTCTCCAGCAAGTCTCTGTCTTTCCTGAACTGGAGAGCCCAGAACTGGACAGAGTATTCCAGATGTGGTCTCACCAGGGCAGAGTAGAGGAGGAGAAGAACCTCCCTTAACCTGCTTGCTGCTCTGTTCTTGGTGCACCCCAGGAAGCCGTTTGCCACCTTGGTATTTAACATCAAGAGACCTGCTGCCTCCACAAGTTCAGATGAGAATTGTGAGGCCACTTCTAGAGACATTTCTGCAGAGTGAAAAAAATACCAGGGTCTGGCCACAGTTACATGAAAAGATCAGTAAGTACCTTGGCTCTTCAAGTGTATCTTGTAATGTGAATGTTGTAGGGAGGAAACAAATTCATGGATTCAGACTGGAGATTAGAAAGAAATTCTTTACAGTGGGGATGGTGAGACACTGGAACAGGTTGCCCAGGGAGGTTGTTGGATGCTCCCTACCTGGAGGTGTTCAAGGCCAGGTTAGATGAGGCCTTGAAGCAACCTGGTCTAGTGGAAAGTGTCCCTGGCCATGATGGGGGGTTGGAACTAGATGACCTTAGGTCCCTTCCAACCCAAACCATTTGAAGAATATATAGTGCATGTTTGGTCTGTGAACTGCACTTACTATGATTTTCCAACCTGTTTTCTGTACCCTGCATAACAGCAACAGTGGGTCTGCTACTGCTAGTGTAAGTGAAAAACTGTCTGTAGTATCTGGAGAGATCTGGGAGACTCAAAATTCATGGAAGAGAAAACTGTTAACTGTTATTGCTGACATGGTCTCTGACTTGGAGGGATTCTGAAATGCAAATTGTTGGAGGCTGGGAGAGTATCTGGGGAATGGATCTGTTTGGCCTGGTTTTCATATTTCTCTGAGAATCCTCTTGTGAGCACTGTCACAGCCAAGATTTGGAGCTAAGTAGACCTCATACAGCTGTACTTCAGCGACCTTGAAGGAAGATCCTTCAGAATTCAAGCTGAAGGTTGGTGTAGAAGTGGTATACAAGGCCTATTTGGTGCAGCTGGTTTGCTTTTGAAGAGAAGCCAAGTTGTCTGAAGTCTGTGACACCTCTTGGTCTTTGACTTTGCATTTTAGGACTCAAAGTACCACCTCAAACTCTTCAGAATCCTCAGAGTTTTCTTCCCTTTTAGAGGAAAGATAACATCACCTCCGTTAGTGTTGCATTTTTTTCCCCCTTCCTTTTGCATTTTTCCCCCTCCTTTTAACAGTCTCCTTTTTTACATAAAATAACCCAGGTCTTTCTAGAGATCCCAGCCTCTTGTTTAACTGATTTGTAGAACTCTAAATCACTAGATATCATCTCTGGATGATAGCAGCATCTCAGGATGAAATTGCTAGTCAAATTAATTTCAGACTTCTCTTTTATTACTGTGACTCTTTAACCACCAGGATCAGCAGCACGATACAAGTTTACCTAGGAGCAATCCTAAAGAAAACCAAGATCAAAGTGAAAACAAACAAACAAGCAAGGGATGAGTGTGGGAATAAAGAAGGGCTGAAAACAGAAGAATAGAACAAGACACAGGAAACCAAGCAACAAATATTCCCTCAATAAGCTGTTATAATTGGCCATAGCTACAGAACCATTTCAAAACTCTCCATTAAATATCTATTGTAGGAGAAAAAAAGCTATTTAATGTGCTTGGGCAGCCTCCTGTTTTAAACCTCAGAGTGGCTGAATCTTATTATCTCCAGTTGGGTCATGGTGGTTTGTCACGGCTTCTTTATAGACTATGTCTTGGTTAATTCACTTAAGTGTTTAAGAGGAAATCAAAATCTCTTCAAATGGTGGCAAATCCAGACAAGCCAACTGAGTGGCATAAAGCAATATTCAGACTCTGGCTGCTGGATTTGAGTTCCATGCAACAATATTTAGACATTGATTGCAGGATTTTGAGTGGCATGAAACAAAACACTCAGTCACTGGTTGTTTTGAGTTGCCTAAAGCAATATTCAGACTCTGCTTGCAGGATTTGAGTTGCATAAAGCAACACTCGAGCACTGGTGGCAGGATTTGAGTGGCATGAGGCAACACTCGAGCACTGGTGGCAGGATTTGAGTGGCATGAGGCAACACTCGAGCACTGGTGGCAGGATTTGAGTGGCATGAAACAAAACACTCAGTCACTGGTTGTTTTGAGTTGCCTAAAGCAATATTCAGACTCTGCTTGCAGGATTTGAGTTGCATAAAGCAACACTCGAGCACTGGTGG
>VWYK01049026.1:5460-28848 GCA_013399775.1 Semnornis frantzii
AAAAAAACAAAACAAAACAAACAAACAAAAAAAAAACCCAAAACAAAAAACCAACCCAAACTAAACAAACAAAAAAATCCCCTAAAAACCAAACCAAACCAAACAACAAACAGAAAAAAAAAAGGCAAAAAAGCAAAAACCCTTAAAATCCTCCCTGGTCAGTCATAAATCTCTTAAAGGGCAGCCTTGACAAGCTCTTTACTAGCATTTGAGATGCTTTGACAGGCCTTTAAAGAAACAGTACTTTTGCAGAGTGTGTGTGAGTATATATATACATGTAATCATATATATATGTCTATTTTTCAATGTATTTATATATATATATTTATATATAANTATAGTCCTTTATATATTTTTTTAATATATATATTATAATCTCATGTATCTTGCACAATTTATGTATTGGCATAGAGTACAAATGAACATCAACTGTGAGTTTGAAACCCAATATTAGGTGTGGCTGCAAATGTTTTGGTGAGCAGTGGAAATGGTAGGTGCCAGAATAGCCATTGGTAAAGACAGCTCCCCCACAACCTCCACTTAAGCCATTACACAGTGCTACCATCTCTTTGCCATTTGTACAAAATAAGGGCTCCATTGATAAGGTGGCACTGGGATGCTGGTTGCATCAAATGAGGTGCACAGTCTGCGGTGAGAGCACAGCTGCACCTGTGTGAAGAGCATTTCTGCAGAGTGAGCAACTCTCCTCTCTATGCAAGCATGTGAGATGGGGATGCACTCTTCCATCAGTCCAAATGTAAGAAGAGGAGGCTCAGGGGTGACCTCAGTGCTGTCTAAAACTACCTGAAAGGAGGTTGCAGTCAGGTGGGGGTCAGTCTCTTCTCCCAGGCAACCAGCAATAGAAGGAGGGGACACAGTCTCAAGTTGTGCCAGGAGAGGTCTAGGCTGGATGTTAAGAGGAAGATCTTGAGAGAGAGAGTGATTGGCATTGGAATGGGCTGCCCAGGGAGGTTGGAGTTGCTATCTCTGGAGGTGTTGAAGAAAAACCTGGATGGGGCACTTAGTGCCATGGTCTGGTTGATTGGCTAGAGCTGGGTGCTAGGTTGGACTTGATGAGCTTAGAGGTCTCTTCCTCAAAGCTTGGTTGGTTCTATGATTCTATCAAATGATTTCAGGCAGGGGCAAATGGGGAAGCAAGCAACTGGGGTCCTGGACCCTAACCCACCTGGTGCCACTGATGTGGTGTAAGCATGAGGACAACTCTGTGGGCAGGGCCTGTGCCAACTCTTCCCCCCCCCAGCCTGTGGGAATGGCTGTGAGCAGACAGGCGTGGATGTGGTGGCACCCACAGCAACATGTCCTGCAGGAGCTGCCTTGGTGGCTGGAACAGACAAGGCTCCAGCTGTCCTGGCTGGGTCTTCTGGCCACCGCCCCAGCACTGCAAGCTTCCCCCAGCTGCAGCCCAGATCCTGCAGCCCTGGGCGGTGGCTGCGCTTGGACTCTGCTCAGAAAAACCTCCTCGGGGATGCTGAGTGCTGCCAGCAATGTAATGCAGCCTGGCTCCTTGCAGTTGGGAAGCAAAGTTAGCTGGCTTCTGGCCACCTCTTTCACAGGAGCCCAGCAGGGGACTGCGAGTTCCCTCTGCAGAAACACAGCTCTCTGTGGCTCGCTTGTAGCTTGATCTATAGCCGTCAAGAGCCAACACTGCCTGTGCTTACCAAGATGCATACAACAACACGTGTAAGGACATCCCTTGCTAAGGAACACCCAGTGTTTAACTGCATTAAAGGATGGAACAAATCATGGCATTTACACACAGCACTGCGTAACAATATTTTGTGTGCAAGTCTCGGCTGCTAATTGATTTTATCTTGCTGTGCATTTTGCTGTAATGGCCTGAAATAAACAACAAGAGTTTGGGTTTGTCCCCTGTGGAATTCTGCATCCTCGCTTCGTGGCACCCATCTGAGTGGATTCAGTGATAGCATATGGAGGTGCTGCATGCAAGGGGAGCAAGACCTCATTCTGATGTGCAGTGTGGTAAATGCAGATTTAAATACAACTAATGAAATAATTAATGGCCAGACTGGCTGCTTTTCATTGTCTTGTTCAACTAAGCAAACACATTTCGAAGCTCCAAAGGAGCCAGTGAATGTCCAGAAAAGCTGATTTATCAGTAACAGGCAGCCAACACTGTTCTGAATCCCTTTCAAACAAATCATCCTTTCCAGAATGAAATAAGTGTAGGAACTACTTCCTGAAAGAAATGTGTCTGTGTGATGTAAAACATGAGCTGTAAGATGGTTTCTACTTCTTCTCCCTTACCCCTCCAGGTTTTCTCTGTTGTCAGCAATTTTAAGTCTTAAAACAAAAAACCTCAGATTATAAATGATCCAAAAAACTTCACTACAGCTTCTAAATTTTACCAAACTGACCATACAGATTATCTATTGTGGAAGTGAAACAGCCACAATGGAAATGTGATGTCATGCTCTTCTACGAATTAGGAAGCGTCATCAGGAACTAATTTTAGTTCCCTTTTAACTAAAATACTCATTTCTTCTCTAAAATGTGTGCTCTTCTGTTTAAACACTCAGTGAAGTGTCTCTTGCAGTCATCCCTATGTGTTCAAACCAAAAGGCAAATGCATCTCTAAGAAGAGCTTCACTCCAGTGTGGCATCCCAGCCATCTACATGAGAAAAGCATGAAGCAGCAAGAGCAGTGTGGGCAGCAGGGCAAGGGGGGGGATTCTCCCTCTTTGCTCTCGTCAGACCCCATCTGGAGTCCTGTGTGCAGTTCTGGAGCCCCCAGCACAGGAAGGACATGGAAGTGTTGGAGCCAGTCCAGAGGAGGCCACAAAGATGCTCAGAGGGCTGCAGCAGCTCTGCTGTGAGGACAGGCTGAGNGTGACCTGTTCTAGTGGGAGGTGTCCCTGCCATAGTTGGAACTGGCTGAGCTTTGAGGTCCCTTCCAACCTTACCATTCTATGATTCTATGATTCTAAAAGTTTTCTCTGTTTTCTTGAGATGCTTCCATTTTGCTTCTTGAGAACCACCAAGCACGACCAGTTTAAACAATAAAGCACTTCAGAGGTATCTCAAGTGGAGAAACCATGAAATTAAAACTCTCAAAGTCATAGAATCATAGAATGCGTAGGATCGCGAGGGGGCTTTAAAAGTCATCTAGTTCAAGCCACTGTAGAAAGCAACCACATCCTTAACTGAATCAAGTTGCTCAGAGTCCCAGCAAGCCTGACCTTAAATATCTCCAGGTATGGGGCCTCCACCGCCTCCCTGGGCAACCTGTACCAGTGTTCCACCACCCTCATAGTAGAGAACTTCTTCCTAATGTCCACTCCAAATCTACCCTGCTCTAATTTAAAACCATGACAGGTCACAGTTTGAAGTGCAGATTATTAGCTTTAATTGCCCCTTGCAAGAACTGGGCAAAGCAAGCCCTGAAGAGTTTTTAATAAGATCCAGCTGCTAAGCCTGAGGAAGATAGAGCTACTCACATTATTTTAGTAATTTTGTTTTATTGCACAGTAGTAAAATATACTGTGTAGTATTTTAGACAACTGTATTAAATATAACCCTCCCTGACCATTTTTTAAGTGGAGATGCTGTCATCCTCTTAGTATTACAAAATAATTTAGGCAATGGAATTCTGAATTATTTGAAAACTTTGCTGGATTTCAAGACCTGTAATAATTTTCCTTGCCAGAAACTGTATTTTATTTTCTAAAGGTTTTAGAACTGATGAGTGCAGCCAAACAAAAGGTGCTAGAAGATGCTGTGAATGAGAGAAGGGTGATGGTCAGCAAACTATCAGGTTGGCAATCCTATGAGTGTAACCCCATGGCAGGGTCTGCCCAGCTGCTCCATGGATTCCTGTCCCAGCCAGGGTGTTGAATCTCTGTGAAGGAGCTTTTCTCCCTAATCTGTAGTGCATCTTAGGCTGCCACAAGCAAGACCCTGCTGCACAGGTTTTGGGCTGTCCCAGGCAAAACATCCATCTCACAGCTCATTAGGGCACCCTTTCAGAGGGCTCTGCTCCTTTGCATTAGCTGTGCTCTCAGTCCTGTGCACAGCCCCATGACCTGCTTGCCAGCTCATCCTGGATGTTTTCGCATCCACAGTTCTTTCTTGAGGCTAGAAAGAAAGAAGAAGAATCCAAATCCTGTGCTCAGCACTGGTCAGGCCACACTTTGAGTAGTGTCCAGTTCTGGGTCCCTCAATTTGAGAGAGATGTTGAGGTGCTGGAACATGTCCAGAGAAGGGCAGCAAGGTTGGTGAGGGGCCTGGAGCACAGCCCTGTGAGGAGAGGCTGAGGGAACTGGGGGTGTGCAGCCTGCAGAAGAGGAGGCTCAGGGCAGACCTCATTGCTCTCTGCAGCTACCTGAAAGGAGGTTGTAGCCAGCTGGGGTTGGGCACTTCTCCCAGGCACCCAGGGACAGAACAAGAGGACAGAGTCTCAAGTTGTGCCAGGGGAGATCTAGGCTGGATGTTAAGAGGAAGATCTTGACAGAGAGAGTGATTGGCATTGGAATGGGCTGCCCAGGGAGGTGGTGGAGTCACCATCCCTGGAGGCATTCAAGAAAAGCCTGGGTGGGGGGCCTAGTGGCCCGGGGTGGTTAATTGGCTAGGGCTGGGTGATAGGTTGGCCTGGATGAGCTTGGAGGTCTTTTCCAACCTGGTTAGTTCTATGATTCTATAAAAAGCTTACCTGATGCTCCGTGCCTGACCCCTCTCAGTGTTACACCAGAAATTACCTTTGCCATACTAAGGACCAAGCAGAGCTCTTGGAGTAGGCTGCTGCCCAGCCTCCTGGGCACTTGGGGATGACACTGCTCCTGAGAACACATTGCTGACCATTTCAGACAGTAAAAGGCATCTCCATGGCCCAGTGCCGATGTTCCTCTGTGCCCTTTCCCTCTGATCAGTGATCAACCTACTTTCTTTAGCTCCTCAGCCTGGGTGGGGGAAGTGGTTGGAAACATGGGTGAGGAAGAGGGGACTACATGAGATTAACCACAGGAAGAACAGCTAACTACCCCAATGCTCCTACAACATCTCAATTCCTCTTCAAAGGACACCTTTCATCCATGAGTTACTTGATGTCAGTTCTACTTCCCCAAATCTTATCCCTCCTTTGACCCCTTCTAGGTCTGTGCCTGGAAGCAAGTCCTCTCCAGTCACTCTGTAAGCCCATCCCAGCATTTATTGCGTTCACCATCTTCTAGAGAGAGGGAATGAAACAGTGGTGTCCTCATCCTGCATAGGATAAAGGGGAGAGATAAACCTAAGGAGCTTCTCAAACAGCAGTTAGTCCCAAGGAGACACACTGTGAGGCTCAGAAATACTCCATTGTTGTCAAGTGCAAACAGATTTTATTGGCCTCACACAGCGAGGCTGCGAGGAGCAAGCTCTGAAAGCCAGTCCATGCTTGATAGCCTTCCAGGGACTCTCTGCACCACTGGGACATTAAAAGTGGAGAAAATATGCACAGACAAGCCAGGGTTTCCAGCTAGGCTCAGCCTGCATTGCAATGTTCACAACCAGAAAATATTTTTAGATAGACCACCCTTATTTATTTGGGCTATTTGGATACCTTCAGAGGCTGTTCAGATTGAATGTATGGAGAGGTCCTTCTCAGAGGGTGGCATGAGTTGCAATATTCTGAGAAAAGCATAACACAAACAGGCTGAGTTCTGGCTTGGCCCATGAAAACACCTGAAAGACAGAAAGGTCTGCATCTTTCTAAGGCTCACACATCCTTGGAAACAGAATAAACAAAGGCAAGTGCCAATAGCCCTTCCCCCCATGGAGTTGTGAGACACAAACCCAGACAATGGGTTGGCTGTCCATGTACTCATTAAAAAGCATCTGTTATTACAGGCTGTGAAAACATAGACAGGGCACTGCCCCTGGAGATGCCCCAGGGGTCGGTACTGGGACCAGTGTTATTCAATGTATTCATTAATGACCTGGATGAGGACACAGAGTGCACTGTCAGCAAGTTTGATGATGACACCAAGCTGGGTGGAGTGGCTGCCACACCAGAGACTTGTGCTGCCATTCAGAGAGACTTAGACAGGCTGAGAGTTGGGCAGAGAGGAACTGAACGAAGTTCAACAGGGGCAAGTGTAGAGTCCTGCACCTGGGAAAGAGCAATCCCATGGATCATGATAGGTTGGGGACTGACATGCTGGACAGCAGTGAAGAGGAGAGGGACTTGGGAGTTCTTGGTGGATGGAAGGGTGAGCATGAGCCAGTAGTGTGCTCTTGTGGCCAGGAAGGCCAATGCTATTCTGGGGTGTATTAGAAGGGATGTGGTGAGTAGGTCGAGGGAGGTTCTCCTGCTCCTCTACTCTGCCCTGGTGAGGCCTCACCTGGAGTGTTGTGTCCAGTTCTGGGCCCCCCAGCTCAAGAAGGACAGGGAGCTGCTTGAAAGAGTCCAGCACAGAGCCACAAAAATGACTAAGGATGTGGAACATCTTCCTTATGAAGAGAGCCTGAGGGAGCTGGGGCTTGGAGCTTGGAGAGGAGGACACTAAGAGTTGATCTGATTAATGTTCATAAATATGTAAGAGGTGAGTTCCAGGAGGATGGAGCCAGGCTCTTCTCAGTGATGCCCAGTAACAGGACAAGGGGCAATGGGTGGAAGTTGAGGCATAGCAGGTTCCATGTGAACCTGAGGAAGAATTTTTTTCCCCTGTGAGGGTGACAGAGCACTGGAACAGGCTGCCCCGGGGGGTTGTAGAGTCTCCCTCTCTGGAGATATTCAAGAACTGTCTGGATGCATCTCAGTGCAATCTGCTCTAGGTGATGCTGCTCTGGCTGGGGGGCTGGAACAGATGATCTATTGAGTTCCCTACCAGCCCCTGGCATTCTATGATTCTCTGAAAGCAGTCAAAACTGAGAAGCCCAGAAGGAGAACTTTCTACCCTGCAGTGGTCTTCTAACACCCTTCTTCTGACCTCCATACCCCTGAGACCCTCTGCTCCCTACTGCTACTGGTTCATCTGTCCCCTGGCAGGGGGGCACAGGCAGCGTTCAGGAAGCTCCAGCCACTCCTGCCAGTGCCTACAGAGTCACTGGCAGTGCCACAGCTACAGCAACCTGCCAGCTGCAGAGGGGACATACTGGGTGGCTCCAGCTCTGGCAGGACAATCCCTCCTCATAGCAAAGCTCTGGTGTTCCACTCTCAAAATAATGCTGTTACCACCTGCCTCCTTCTTCTCTTAGATCACTAGAGAGCAAGGTCACACTCTTCACACTTAGCTTGTCATTCTGAGTGGCCTGGGCAAGTTAGTCACAGACCCATGCAGCATCCACAAGAGCCTGGACTTTCTGGAGATGACTTGGAAAATGCTCCATGGGAAAGAAAGCAAACAAAGCAAGGTCTGTGTCACTCCCACCTCTTGCTCTGTTTATTCAACACTAATGGAATTAGCTAGAAAGGACAGCATGGAAATAATGTTTTTGAGGGACAGTATAGAGAAAGCTTGACCATCTCTGCCTATTGTGTGCCTTAGAAAGGAAATAGAAGTGAAGCTGTTGCAATTTTGGCTTCCTTGGCTGTTGCAATTACACAGCTTGGAGCAGTCAAACTCCCTGCCTTCCTACAGGAGATGTGACAGCTTCCAGCACCAGAACAATGGCTGAAATCCTCTGCTTTGAAGAACAAAGAGTAAAGCAAATGAGTTCCAGTATCTGAAGGGGGCCTACAGCCTCCAGGAAGGTTGAGGAGGGACTATTGACAAGGTCTGGGAATGACAGGACAAGGGGCAATGGGTTTGAAGTGGCAGAGGGGAGATTGAAAGTGGATGTGAGGAGGAAGTTCTTTGCAGTGAGGGTGGTGAGACACTGGACAGGTTGCCCAGGGAGGTTGTGGCTGCTCCCTCCCTGGAGGTATTCAAGGCCAGGTTCCATGAGTTATAGTTCTAGTGGGAGGTGTCCCTGCCTATGGCAGGGAGTTGGAACTGGATGATCTTTGAGGTCCCTTCCAACCTTACCATTCTATGATTCTGTGAGTATGAAGAGCAAACTCNCCACACCACACCCTCATACAGGCAATGATGGGCAAAGGTGGGCAGAAGCTGCAGCCAGCCACTTCAGAGCAGCCAGTATCAGTCAGAACTTGGCTCTGTGGGTCCAAAACAGGGCCTAAAGACATCCATTGCACCTGGTTTTTTTGGTCTCTTAACTACTTTGTTTTGTACAAGTCACATAAGTAGGTCACTTCCAGTTCAATTTGCAGGGGAAAAAAAAAAAGTCCTTCAATGACTTTCAACAGAAGACTCCAAAGCTGTCAGTGCTTATAGCTCCACAAATAACGGAATTGTAGATTTGTATTTATTTTCTATAACAGTGTAGGAAACTCACCAGGCAGCCACATTCTCTTTCAGGCTGTTTTCCTTGTATGGCCAAACAGTTTTTGAAAATGAAGGCTGAAGTGTGACTACTGGAAACATTCTGAACTAGCGTCTTGGTAGTAGTGTACATGTGCAGCCTGAGGGACACATAGAGTCTTGTCTTCTTCCCAAAGCTCTCTCCTTTTAATGTTTATCCCAGCTGTTATACTAATGAGTGACAGGCACCGAGTGGGAGGTGTCCCTGCCTATGGCAGGGGGTTGGAACTAGATGATCTTTGAGGTCCATTCCAACCTAAACCATTCTTGGTTTTCTGATCAAACTTGGCCTCTTTTTAATGCCCATGCAAGAAGAGCTCTATAGTCTTTATTTTCCTTACCAAGAAGTCAGGCCTACAGGGAAGTTCTTCCTGCCTTGTCATATATATCACACCACTCCTTTTTGCTCTCCCACAAAGTCCCATAGTGTCACAGAATCACTAAGGCTGGAAAAGACCTATAAGATCATCATCTCCAGCCAGCAGCCCAACACTATCATGACCATCAAACCATGGCCTGAAGTGCAACATCTACACAGTCTTTGAACACCTCCAGGGATGGTGGCTTCACCAGGGAATCAACCTCCTCTTTCTCTTCCCTCCAGATATTGTTTTCATTGCTGTACACACTTGTGTTGCCTGTTTGTTTCTTCTGGAACAGAGCTTTTCAAATCTGGGAGCTAAATGGCAAAATTTGCTGATATTGGCAGAACTGATGAGGCTGAAACTGTTGCTGTGCTGGCTCCCTGCTGCCAAGCCACTGCATTCCCCATCCAGCAGCCAAAAGAGCTCCAAGCCAGCATCCCAGAAAAGATTACTGCCTCCTTGATGGGAGCATAACATTGTTTGGTATGTTGCCATGAAGGGGAACCTGAGTCCCAAGAATGAGAGACTGAAAGATTCACCTCGCACTTAACCCTGACTATGTTTTCCAGCTACTATTTCACTCACATAATGCTACTTGTTAGGCTGGGGATGAATAGATCAAAATTTGGTTCTTACTGCATTTCTGCAGCGAAGGGAGATGGAGTTTGTGGTCCCAGAGGATTGAGAAGAGATGGCCATGGAAACAGAAGATTAAAAGCTGGGTCATAGAATAGCCCAAAGAATGTTTTGTAGTTTTTCTTGAGTTCTTTAAGGACAGGAGGATGATGTACAGAGAGAAGATTGGGTTGAGACCTAGCTGAGAGGAGGGTGGCATTTGGTCCATCCTGCACCTCAAATCCATTATCCTGGGAACTATTTCTCTTGAAAGGTATCTAATTGAAGTTTCTCTATATTTGATGAAAATGTTTACACAATTTGCTGAGACAAAATCCATCTCTGTGCAATCCTACAAATGGTGAGTTCTCTATTTGGCCTATTTTGTTCCTCTACTGCTACTTTAACCTCATTATTTCTGTTTTGTAGCCATTAACTGATGATAGTCATTTGATTGTAGCTGATTCTTTCAGTATCTCTTTTTAAAAAATCAACAATTATGCTCACTCCTGCTTCTCCTCATCAAAATAAACCTTCATTAAGAGGCAATTAAGACTGTTCAAGCAAAATACCATCACAACAACATCTGAAGGGCTGGTCCTTTCCGGGTCACCCTGTCCACATTGTTTTTGGCTTGTTTTCTCAAGAACACCTCATCTGCATTCACTCCACAGACCTTGCAGGTTTTCTGCAAGACCTTTCAAACTTTGCATAGTGGCTCTCAGAAAATGTCAGGTCTGTGCTGGCTGTAATGACAAACTGGTGCCTTTTTGACTGAGTTACACACAGCTCTGAGTTTCACTTAATAGTTCATGCTAAAGGCTGCTGTACTGGCATGTTATGGAGGGGTAATTAATTAATGTGAGATGATTTTAAGATATCAATACTCTTTATTAATATTCAATATTCAGATGTGAGATGATTTTAAAAGATTAATACTGTCTATTAATATTCAATATTCAGAACTCTTGCCACCCCAACCACTAATTTTAATAATAATCAGTTCTTTGCACAGTCATGGAAACTTTATACAGATAATAACAGGATCTAGAAATAACTAACAATAATATAGAACAAATTGAACCAGAAGAGAAGGTTCCTGTGGTTAGTGTACCAGTTGTGGTCAGTACTCCGCTTGCCCACTAGATGGCCCCAGGGAGCTCCTTTCTGCCCATGGCAGAAGGCAATGGTGAGTTACAAGAGGCTTGAAGTATTTACTCACAAAAATATCTCCCAACTGGCAGGGCTGGCTACAGCTTCAGACAGTGCCCAACACTTCCAGGGAATTCTGTTACTGCCTTGTCAGCCTCTGAGGTTTCTGATTCTTCCCAAGCTTCACAGGCTGCTGGGGAAAAGAGGAAGACAATCTCTGACCTCATCCTGATCTCTCTGCATGATCTGTGTACCTCCAGGACTTCCTGTCTGGGCAGGAGGCTTTCAGGTGCAGGCAGGATGCAACGCCCTGTGCAGTCTCAGCACAGATGTCACACTGGCTATGCAGGCTGATTGCATGGAGGCATTTAGAGCCTGTTCCTGGGAAACTCTTGGCAGTGGAGTTTCCAGGCAGTTCAGGATACAATGAGGCAGCAGCAGCAAGCACAAATACAAGGGCAGAACACAGATACAAGGGCAAAGCACATTGTGTCACCTGCTCATCTCCTTTTAGCAATACAGCCCAAGACTAATGGGCCTCTGGACATAAATTAGCCAATCAGAATGGCAGTTAGCCAAGCCTGACCATATTAGGTGAAGCCATAGGCTTGCTTTACCCCTTTTAGGGCAGGACACAACCTTGCACAAGGCTGAGCCTATGTACCTTGTTTACCACAGGATGCAAACAAGTCTGGGTAAGCCACAGTCCTCAGACTCAGTGGCTCCAGGTTCTTTGTCCTCTTTCCCGTGGTTGCTTCTCCCCATAGCAGAAGGAGGGAGAGCAGAAAAACATCTCTGGGCAAGGCGTGTTTTGGCCTGCTCAAGCCTACCATGACATGACACCATAGTGACATTGCTAACGGACCTGAGCAGTTATGTTGGTTTGTCCTGAGATTACACTGAATGGAGAAGCACTCTTGGTAGGGCAGATTCTTGTGTTGTAGTGCAGGTCACAGCAGCACAGAATCACAGAGTTTTGGAGGTTGGAAAGCAGCTCCAGAGATCACCGAGTCCAACCTCCCTGCCGAAGCAGGATCAGGCGAACGAAGCACTCAGGCTGACTGAAATGTTCACACTCTTCACCCACATCTTCCTTCCGGAGCACTTTTGTTACGTGCAGCATGTTTTCATTTACCTAAACACAGATCATTTGCCTTTCCCTTTCAAAATCACACTCAGGCTTTGTTTCTCCCCTTTGCAATTCCTTGCTGCACTCTCTGCTGTGCTCTTTGTTAGCTGGTACTTCATTGCCTGGTCTAGGAGACTAGAAATTATCAACCACAAGATAAAACTCTCTTACTATTGATCAGTATATTTAAACCAGAACAAATGTGCTGCAAGGGACATCCCAGGCACCCAGATAATCAGGCGCCGCTGTAAACAAAATTCTTTTTGCTGTAACTATCAAAACATTAATTCAGAAAAGCTGGAACTGAGTAAGTGGAGTTAACCTGTGTTTGCCCTTCTCTTTACACGTACATATATTTACAGAAAGTTTCTGTCTCTTCTGGTTGTGAAGATAACCTTTTAAGTATAAACCGAGGGGAATGCTGGCTTGGGTCTGGAGCCAAACACATGGAAACAATAACACTAGACATAAGCTGCCTTCATTCATCTCTGTGGGATGCTAGCAATGAAGTCTGCTTGTGACAATGTAAAAGCCAGACCTGTTAACTATTTCACTGCTACGTTGTGGTCACAGAAAATCCCCTGCAGCTGATCCGGCCAGCACAGCCTGACAGTCTTCTCCTTTGAAAGATCACTCCGTGTAACATGGCTTTGTGTTTGCCTTGTCTGTATGCTTGCCTCGACCAGACTACACTTGATTTGTTTTAATAACTGATGTTCTGCATGTCAGAGTCTGCTCTGTACTAAATGGAAAACAAAATCCATCCTTGAGCATTTTTTTTTTTTCCTTTTTCAAAGAACAACTTCATCACCTCAAATGCATAGGGGCAGATAGATCTGTCCAAATATCTGCCTGTCCTGTGTTTTTTCCAGTGAGCAGCATGTCAGTTGCTACAGAGAGGGAATGAACACAGTGTGCTCAGTCAGCAAAGAGGGGCTGAGTAGAAGGCAGTTTCCCTGGCTCCTTACAGGATTTGCTAGGAGGGTCTGTGGGATCTGAAACCAGTCTGCCTTCAACCTCTGCTTACTCTGAGCTCTTTGGCTTTATTCCAGACTGGGAACACTGCAATATGACAAGGAAGCTCTCATATCAGAAAAGAAACGTTAGAGCAGTGTGCTCTGCAAGAGGAAATACCTCATCCTTACCATGAAGTGCATCACAGGCAGCAGCAAGTGCCAGTCGTCCTCTCCCTGCTGTGCCCTTGGAGGCATCTGCTCCATCTGCCTCAGCTGGAAGCAAGGGCCTGGCTGGGGGCAGGAGCAGGGGTGCTTCTTATCACCTCCAACCAGTTTGTACTGAGATTAACAGGAGACAAATGTATTTACTAATACCATCCTTTTATGTTATTTACTCTCTGTTGCTATCTCTGTCCTCTTTCCTCTGTCCCTTGCAAGGGAAATGAAGCTGAAAGAGAACATGATAGCATCACTCCAAAGACTGGGCTGGGTAATCACATCAGAGGGATACAAGAGCTTGGAGTAGTTAATGTTACAGCAGGTCAGAAAGAAATGTATCCTGGATTTCTAAGAGATTCTGAATCTTCTTCATAATGAAGACTTAATCCTCTGTGGTGACTTGTAATTTATTCCTAAAGAACCCTCAATAATCCTGTGCTTCAGCGTTGGCCATTTGTTTCCAGATGCATAAAACGTTCCATCCAACCCAGTCCCACTGGAAAATGAGGAGAGGTTGTGCTGATTTCACTGAGTTCATGATCAGGTTTGCAACTGAGATAGTGAGGCTGTGTGGAAGTTAGCCTGTGCAGAAACACAGGCTTTGGCTGAACCCTGTGAGGCTGAACAAGTCATCGATGTAGTAAAAAACATTTGAGATTACTTAGTCTTATCAGAGACCTCTGACATGCTGGATCTTGTTTCACAAAGTTGTTAGGTTCCATCTTCAGAAATCTGACTTCAGAAAACTGCACTTTCTCCCCATTAAACTGTTTAACATAATTCATAATCTGTAACATAATTACACATAAAGGTTGTGGCATTCTCCTTCTCCAGCTGCAAGCTGCTGCATTTTGGAAAGGGTTTAGGGCTGTAGCAAGCATTTCTAGAAGCAGTTTACTTTCTTAGAAGTAACACATACCTAATTGGTTTTTCGAGATAAAATAAAAAGGCAACAACAAAAAGACCTAACTGTGATCATTGTTTAGTTCTGGAATTGTGTTTTTGTGAAGGCTGCTGGTGGTGGGCTTGGAGGAGGTCTTCTGGGTTGAATGGAAGGTTTAGGAGGTGCCTTCTTCTCTCCCTTTGGCTTTTGGTCTTTACATGTTACCCTCTGAAGATACACCTCCTGAACCCAGCTTAGCATATTTCTTTACACACATGAAAAACGAATGCCTGGATGACTGGGGAAGTTCAAAGAGGTAGGAGTGTGTTATGATGCCTTCCTACACTCAGGCTAGTTAAATCCTACCCCTCTGACAAAGCAGGCAGAGCTTTTAACCAAGTGAGGCCTCATGTGAAATACAGAGGATGTGCTCAGGCTGACTCCCAGGGGGAACACATCTACCTGAGAAACACAGTGTGTTGGTTTGGGGCTAACTGAAATGTTTTAATGAAAACAAAAAAATGTATTATAGGCTGTGAAAAGCAAACAATGCTGATGTATGCTTCACTCATAGGCTTGTTGAGATGTATCAAAACAAGGACACAAATATAGATGAGAGAGTCTCTCTGGGAGCTGCTGTGTCTGCTGGCCTTCTGCTGTGTAACCAAACTCATCACTCTGCTTCTAACTCCCCTGGCCCATCCTCCGAACTCACCTTGTATGTAAGGCAAACCCTGGGGTAAGGAAAAGGGGTGGGAAGAAGGTGGAAGGGTGGTTGGGAGCCCCTCCTAGGGACTCTGATTTCTGGGAGGGGGATTGTGTTTCTCTATTACCTCTAACTTGTATATTTCTGTAACCATTCCTGTCTATTGTGTATATCTCTGCTTGCATTGTGCTAAGCTGTAAATAGAGCTTCAGTCCTTAACTTCCAGCTGGCTGAGTTTAGTCTGGGTGATTTTTTCATGGTGTGTGTGGGGGTGTGGGTAACTCCCAAACTATCACACACATGCTGCTTTGTGCTCCCTCCCTCAGCACAGGCAGCATCCTGGGACAAGGGGCTGAGATTTCTTTCCAGCTGTGATGCCTGCAGAGGGATGTGATGGGTGGGCAAGCCTGGGCTCAGGCTGCCTAAGCACTGGTTGCTGACATGGAGGGGAGTAGCAGCTTTATGAAGTAAGCTGAAGCAGCTCAAAATAACTGGTGCTGAGTGCAGCCATTTCAAAGCAGCACGCAGCCATGCTGATGGCACCTGATGGATTTATACCTACTGCTTGCTTTTAAATGTTTCCTGGTGCTCTAGGTGAAGGACAGAAACTGTTCTTCGATAAATATTAAATCCACATTTTTTTCCTTTAAATGAGTAAATGCAGGAACAAATACCAATCCTAATAGCACAGACTTAGTATCTTCACACCATGTATAAATGCAGTTTGCAAGAAGTACTGTGTTCCCTGGGCTCCAGCTTCACTCTTAGGATTGCTGTCACCTACCTGGATAAAATGGCAGCCCTGACAACACTGAGAAGGTTCACACCTGCTAAAGTGGCAATCAGTAAGTGCTTTTCTTATCAGTTTGGGTGCTACTGAAAAGAGCCAGATCGAAAGGCTTGTTCCACTTCAGCTTTATTTTTCTGTTTTGTGCTTTCTCTCTCAGTTCTTTTACTGGGCTTATAGGAAATTAAACTGTAAACTTGTCCACCTAAAAGGCTTTTTTTTTATAACAGTGCAGAGCTGGATGAAATAACCATTTCCAGTTTGTGTTGGGAGAGCAACATGTGCACACACACACACACAATAGATATGACTAACATCTCATCCACAATGCTGTGCTTTTTCTATTGCTCTGGTGGGAATAGTAAAAACCTTCAACTTCCCTCTAGACCACTAAAAAAAGGTAAATGTAGCAATGTGGTGATTTCCCTTGGTGTCTCCACCCTTGCCTGCACATGTGCTTTGTGCTCAGCAGTGAAACACTGACCACTTTCTCTCAGGGTGGAAGGAATTTTAAGGTCTGGAAATTTCAGAGTTGTTTTTCTGAAGCACATGAACATCATCAGAGGGAAGTACCTTGCCTTCCAACATAACCAGGTCTGGCTACAGTAATTTCTTTCTACCTCAGCTCACCTCAGCTTCTTGGGTTTCTACCTCCCCTCCAGCACCGTCACGGACATTTCACCTTGAAAGCCAAGCTTTTGTGATCGAATGCTCATTCTTTTTATGTTTGGACACACATTCATTTGTCATTCTCTTCAACATTTCATGATGCTCATAGTTTAGGTCTCTGTCACTATGGGGTTTTCAACTTATGCATGGCAAGGAAACTGCATGACTTCAGTCTAAAAGAATGCTTCGAGGGTTTAGGAGTCGCCAAATGCTCCTGTAGCAAAACTGAACAGAGCAAAGTTGTATTCTAAAATAACAAGTGCCCTTCAGGTGGATGTAACCTGAGGATCAGATTGACACATAATTTACTTAACCATTGCTCTGTCTTGATCCTAAACAAGGTTTAGAATCTCAGAAACAAAACAAAATAAAGAGGCTGTTTTACAGAATCACAGACACATGCAGGTTGGCAATGCCCCTCAGGATCACTGAATTCAGCTTAGAACCCTACTCAACAAGATTCACCTTAACTCATAGCCCTAAGCACCACATCCAAATGATCCTTAAACACATCCAAGGCTGGTGACTCAACCACCTCCATGGGCAACTCATTCCAGTGCCTGACCACTCTCTCTGTGAAAAACTTTTTCTTCAACATGTTCATTCCTTGGCTGAGAAAAGGGGATTATAAACTTTATCAACAGAGCTACCACAAAGGTTTTCAGCAATTATTTAAAGGGTCAAAGCATGTTAAGAAGTTAAAAACCTCTATTCCTACTGTAAAATATGATCTAAAAGATCATGCCAGCTGTGTAGTGGAGTGCCAGTAGAGATGCATGGCTACAGCACTGCATGGAGACACTTTGTTCAGCTAAATGCAGGGCAGACATGTCCATGTAGCTCTGCACCAAATAAGTGCTGCCCTTCAACAGAACTTCATTCAGAGCAACGCTGTCTAATGTGGTTGTGCTGCATAGGCAGCTCAAGAATGTCCTCATTCTCACTCCAGTATGAAATGTTGACATACCCCAAGTGTTTTTCTTGAAATAGAGGCCCTTCAGGAATTTAGACATCTCCAGTCTTAGGCCTTCTCAGCTCCCAGGCAGATTTATTTTCTGAACTGCAGCAGTGCAATTGTCTCACTCGTGTCACAGACCATCTAGAAACAACACAAAAGAGCCTACATTCTTCTGGGCAATTAAAATGTAGGTACAGTGATACTACAATCCACATTTAGATCCAATTTACCTTCACCTTCTCTATGGGTCACCTTCAGCTTCTCTATGCAGAGCAGATTCTTGACTAGTGAGCAGAAAGGAAAAGTTTACCTGATAAAAGTCTATAGAAGTTAAAAGAGAAAAATCTTTTTAATGGTTTGTTTTTGGTTTTGTTTTGTTTTGTTTTATATCATCCATATAATTTAAGGGAACTAATTCTTCACTTCAAACCACACAAATAGATCATTCCACTTCAGATTACTTGGTCTGCCACTTCAACAGGACTTTTCCGGGAGACTAGTCATCTTCAGGGCTTGGGGAGAGGGGCTGAGATTGTCTAAACCAGGCCTTTTTCAGTCTCCAAAATGCATTCCTACATGTGTTTAATGAGAGCTTTTTCTTCCATTTCAGGACAGTGACAGTGTGCTATGAGTCTCTGATTTGTTTTGCAAGGGTGGTGTTAAAAAGAGATGATTAATTTCTCATTATGTTGCTTTCAAGTAGTGGCAGCATTCTGGCACTGAAGGACAAAGGTCAGCATGAATGTATGAGTTGGTAATAACTTACTCTGCTCTTGCAGTATCTGGTATTTGTCATGTCCACAGCTGTGTTCTCTAGCATCTTTATCTATTGTCTGCTTTAACCACAAAAGGGAGACTCAGTGGAGGTATAAAAATGTAAAGAGATGGGAAGAAAAATAAAGAAACAAATCAATAAAAGACCTTCTTTAACTTGCACTCAGTTAGGACTTGTTGCCCTCCTGTTCCTATCAATAAGAGAAAAGAATATAACTCAGCTAACTCCAAAAGGTACTCTCAGAAGTACACAAAGTGCCAGGTCACCCCGGCAAGTTTTGTAAAGTAACAGTTTGTTTAAGAAGGGACTTTACATTCCTAAGTAAATAATTCTGCACAGTCTCCAAGAAGACAACAGAACATTTGAAGGACATGTCCAAGCACTCTTGGCACAGAAATAACATACTGAACCTCCACCCCCTGCAGACCTCACCAAGCTGAGGAGCTCCAAAGGAATTTACAAACAAACCTTTGGTCCATAACAAAACTTGAAGCAGAAGCGAAACAATAACTAGGGCTACGCATAGCAGCAGGACCACAACAGTGGTTTGTAACAGCTCCTCAGTGCTTCATGGGCAACGTGCACCAGCACAACACTCACCACCACCTGATGCTGGAGAGTGTGGATAGAAGCAAAAATTATAAATAAAGCTGAAATAGTGAAAAGATTAACCAAGACAATGTATTTTGCAGATACTTCACTGTTTTGTTTTTTTTTAATAAAGTATGTAAGGTTTGGCCCTGAAAAGGCAGGGCAGGTTTTTATCACCAACTTAAGATGCCCTCAACAGGGCAGAAGCCTGGAAACTCAACAGGAGTTAACCACTGACCACTCAAGGCTGCTCTGAATTGGAAACTGTTCTTATTTTTAAAATCTGATCATACTCTCCAGTTGTCATACTAAGCAAGGCCTCACTGCTTGAGCAGGAATAGTGCAAAACAGGCACCTTCAACGTGGAATGCTTCACTAATACTGCTTTTAACTTGGTGTAGTTTGTACCCTGCAAAACGAGCCCCAAAAGTAACAAAGCGAAAGAATACCGAAGAAAAACTGTTAGAAGCCTTTCTTGCAGTACTGGTACCACATTAAGTGACTTCTGCCTCTTCCCACTTGTTGTGACCACTGCATAAACCTCATGAGAGAATGACAGTGCAGAACCTTTTTGCTGGGTTATTCCGAGTCAGTGATCCCCCAGTCCAGCCTCTTATGTCACCTCTGTGTTACTGGCACAGGCTGTGAGGGCAAGAGAAAAAGAAGAAATGCTTGAGCTGGTACTATGGAGAGCAAAGCTCATCCTCTGCTATGTCTGGGACTGGTCTTATTCCACTGAGGCAGGATGGGAGATATTCTTAACACATTTTAGCCTAAGGAACGCACTTCAAATTCTTTAAACAAGGCAACAGTGATTTTAATGACCATGTAAGAGCTCAGGAAAAAGGCTTCAGGAGTTCACTGGATGTTTTCTGAGCTTCTTTTTAAAGAAATCAGAAGCATGTGAGTTGAGTGGTTGCTAACGAGGCTTTTGGTTCTGACGTTGTGCTGAACCAGTACTGTCTGGAGGACCTTGCACACCTTTTGTCCTAGCTGCGTTGAGCTGAACAAGAACTATCACAGGCAGGCAGCCTAAGTTTACAGCATTTCATTGTGAAGGAGCATAGCTAAGAGAGGTCATACCTCAGCTATTTGTTCTGAAAGCAGTGTGCCCACGAGGGTGACAGCCTAACAAACTCCTGCATAACTTCCTGCACAGGTAGGAGGGAAGACGTGGAGGCCCCCGGTTCTTCTTTTGCTAGCTCCCACCCCCCTCAGAGCCACAGATTCACGCTTCTCAGAAACGACTCCAGGTTCTGGCCTGGCACAGAAAGCTGCTTGTGCCCACCAGCTCACACGGAGCAGAACTTAGCTGCATGATGTTCTACAGACAGAAGTGATCCACTGAAAGAAAAGGAACAGAGGAGTGCACCTTACTTGACTTTGCACATCTGAAACTCCATAAACAACACAGCCAAAGGCCCTTCTTGGTGGGTTCAGTACTCCTGGTAACTCCCATATCCTCTTGTTGGCGAGCTCGAGTAGGAAATGCCTTGGCTGGGACTGCAGAGGCAGGACCTGCTTGTTTTTAAACAAGCACCGACGAGACTGCTGCGGTGAAGGAGACTGATGAAGCAGAGTCTCTGAGACTAACAGTCTTTTTGTTGTGCCCTCTGATGTGACCAGCAACAAGTTTTCCTTCTATTTCCTTTCTACCACATATCTTAGTTTCGGTCTTAAGAGTTCGACTCCCTGCTGCTGGGAGGCTTTCAGCCAGCACCTCAAAAGCTTTGTTTAATTTATACACAAGCTCAGCCTACCTGAGACCTAATTTTAAATCAAACCGAGATGAAGTGTCCTGGCAAGACAGCTACTGAAAGCCGAGCAAGGTCGTTTCAGGTCAGTGTGTTTGTAAGAGACACGCCTTTAGTTGCAGTCTGTCTCAACACTTGTCCCTGCAGGAGGTATCCCAACTGTTTGTCAAGGTTTCTATCACTCCTGGTTTCAAAGAGCCAAACCAGCCATGGTATCATGCACTGTTGCTCCTCTGTAGTGTGCCTAGACATGCTTACCACACACTGACACCGTGTGTGATAGGGACATGCCAAGACCTGCATTACAAATTCTGCCAGCTTACTTTCAGAAGACAACGTAGCAACCTGAGAAAAAACAAGCAACCCTGACTAAGTAATTTGTAACAGTCCTGGAAATCTTTTTAACATTAAAAATAGAAATCTGTACAGAAAATTTTTCATGTCACCCTGTAGCACAGAGACAGCAGAAGAAGCACATACGTGACAGTTACAGTGATGACTTACCATAGAAAGGCTTAACTCGTGTTTCAAAATTTCACTTCATCAATTTAGAGACTACAAAATGTTCAAGGCTCTCCATATCAACTTTCCTTTGGAGGTGCTGCTTTGCAGACTGTTTATCTGCCCCTTGGTACCAAATCTCAAATGGATCTTTCAGATGGAACAGTCCATGTAGCTCCTTTCTTAAATCTAACTCATCATTTTAAGACTTAAGGCACCATCCATGTGGGAACAAGCAGCATCTAGTAAGGTAAACAGAACAGAAAATGCTTTTGTCAAACTTTACAGAAAGCAGCAGCTGGCTTTTTTTCTTCATCCAAGCCTGTTCTCCCTGATATGGCAAGCATAGCTTTAGGCAAAGGCATGAAGTGGGTTTCCAAACACAATCAGTTTAGGAGCTTATGGGAGCTTCAGAGCTGGAGCTGTCCTCTGCATATAGCCCAGGCTAAAAAACATCAGCCTGTGTAGGGTAAATAAAAGAAAGCTTAATTCAGGCTGAACAGGGCCCCATATTGTCCCCCTTGGACTGCTTCTGAAAGCTGAGCAAGGATTTTTAAAGGTACTACATATAAGGTTTGCAAAGCAACACAGCATTCTCGTGGTGCTTCCTCCTCGTCCCTCAAGTGAAACACAGACAGCACAAAGCTCTTGTGCAAAACACAAAGTTGTTGTTCTAGCACCCAGTGACCAAGGCACTGCTTTTCTCATGCTTCAAGCACACACAGAGGCCATGGGCTGCTGCTGGTTGTGTTGCCCACAGTTTAGACCAACATCTGGTCTGATGAGAATGTGCCACCCTCACTGGGTTTAACCTTTCCCTTTAGAGGGATGAAGCAAGTAAAATTCTGCAGGGTCATTCTATTAATATCCAGCTTTTTTCTTTGGGCAAAAGTGGGGGACAAAACCAGAAAAGGGGAAAGAAGGGGGGGGACAAAACCAGAAAGGACAGAGTCAGGGAGTTACACAGCTCACCTTGTGTTTACCAGCTGTACATTTAAATCTACTCATAGATAAATTTGGTGGATTTATCCAGTTTCTCCTCTTTGTAGTTCAATGACAGACAAAAGACAACCAAGTACAATTTTTTTAATAAAGATAAAATTACAAAAAAGGTAAAATCAGCTCAGGAAAGGCAAATTACTTTAATAGATCAGTTTAGACATTTAACATAACAACTCACATCCATTTTTAAATACTATTACATAAAGCATGGTGAAGAAAAGAATTTCTGCCTTGTAATTAGAAAACTCACAATACAACTTGCCAAAAACCAGAACAAAGCCGTTTGAAAATAAATACAGTCCATGCCAAATAGTACAAAATGAAACCAGCAGTCTCTCTCAATACAAAACATCTTCTTCCAGGTATTCTCCAGCTCTAGTATTATGGTCTGCAACTTGATGAGAGGCTATCTTTTGTTCAAGGATTGCTGAGCTGTTCTGATTTTGCTCTGTACAAAGGCAAAAATAAACTGTTAAGTATTCATTTTTTTCTTAAGTGTTTTAGAAATGCAGTTTCTACTGTCATGGATCTGAAATATTTAACATTCTGAGGAACTGAACACAATCACTACAGAATTTAAAGTATTATGAAGTAGTGATTGAATAAAACATTTTCCAAAAAGGTGACATTCACAGTGAATTAATGTTTACCCTTTGGCATCTGTCTTTTCACCACTGCTGTCCTTGGATTTATCCTCCTCCTTAACATCTGAAAAACATCAAGATTTCAAATATACCAAAAGATGTAAGAAAACCTCAAAACATTTCAGAAGAAAAAAAAAAAGCAGGACCAAACGACATTTTTTGGTATACACTCCTAGCCAGAGGGAAGTAGCTTTTAAAAGCAGCCACTGGTAGCATGTTAAGGTACATTGTTAAATTCATCCATCTAAAATAGAGGTTTGGGCACAACGTACAAAATAACTTGAAGCAAGTCTCTCCTGACTGGCCAAAACGAAGGCATACAGTAATGAGACCTGGATTTCCCCAGAGCTCCCTCTGATAGTCTCATAGCCCTAAGATGTAGCCTGTTCTTGGAAAAGTCAAGAGTTCTTGGAACTGCATTATCCCCAGCTTCTGTTTCAGAGAGAACTAGCTGGTTTACCCCACAAGAGAACAGCAACAAAATCTTTCTCTAATGGATTTAAAAGACAAGAACTCATTTTATGTCTATTTTCATTAAGCTATACAAATCTCTGGCTCTAAGATTTTGAAGATTGTGGGGAAGCAACAATAATGCTTGGGGGAAAATACTACACTAGTGTGAATGGTTGTATCTTGAAAGTGAGTAATTTAAAAGAGATGCTTTAAATATGACAGAAAAAGGAAGTCATCATCTTAACAGCTAATTAACTGTTGCCAAACCCCACCTCTTTCTCCTGGCAGTTTTAAAACAGGATATAATTACACTAGAATCCTACCTGCTTTTTTGTCCTCTGTCTCTTTTTTGTCTTCCTCTATCCTGGCTTTCTTTGCTCCTTTCTTATGATCTGCAACATTTCGTCGTCCACCTTCCCCTTCATCTTCAGAATCTGAAAACTCTTCATCACAGGCGATGCGCTTGTCAGATGCTCGGACTAGGATTCAGAGTGATGAAATCAATTGAGTGTAAAGTCCAACTACAATAGGCCTAATAAAGAAGAACTATCAAATTAAAAATGAGTAATAATATGCCTCAATCATTTAATGTTGAGGAATGAAAGTATTCTGTCAGGATAACCTGTTCTAGTGGGAGGTGTCCCTGTCTATGGCAGGGGGGTGGAACTAAATGATCTTTGCTGTTCCTTCCAACCTAAACCATTCTATGACTCTAGGATACTCTGGAACTCTCTCAATGACTTCTGAAAATAATTTACAGAGACACAGTGGGAGGGTGAGAGTACTCTGACATGTATCAAATGAATTTCAAAAATTCAGAACTAAATCACAGGAGAAAACATTATGGTTCCAAT
>VWYK01049031.1:0-10741 GCA_013399775.1 Semnornis frantzii
CAGGAAGCATTTCCATGTTTCATAGAATGTGGCTCTATTGCTTGACTTTCAGGTTTCGATTTTGTAGTGAACAGGGGAGGTGGGAATTAGAGCAGGCAGAAATTACTCTTTGGTATTTTAACTAGTTCGTCAATAAAATCTCTCTTAAAAATAGGTTAGCTTTTGTTATGTTTAGTGTCTGTAGCCATTAATATATTTTAAAGAACAGTTTTAAGATATAAGCACATGTTTTGCCTGAAAATTAGGAGCTTGTTGAGAACTTGTATATCTTCCCCACAATTTGTAGCTTTAACAACATGAAAACCTGTTTTGCTTTTTCTCCACTGTGGCTGGCTGCTACTCAACATCTGTTTAAAAAAGCCCTTGTGATTTCTAGAAGACACTTCCAACATTCTTTTTTAAAATAAAAGAGTCTTGCTCAAGACCACAGGCTGGAGAGCCTTATGTGAGTTTTGGTTGCAATCAGTGAGCTGGGAAAAAAAGCCCACCCAATGCTCCACGGAAAAAAGCCTGAGAAAATTTTAAGCAACTACAAATTACAAAAGCAGACATGTGACTGAGTTACAGTCCAACCATAACCAGGAAAATTTGTTCCTTTGCAGAATTCTGCTTAGTCCGTGGTCACCTACTGAGGATGCCATTTCTGCCAGACTATGCACCGGGTTGTTGGGTTTTTGCAGGTTTGCATGAAGACATTACAGAACTTGGAAGTGCTTCCATCAAATGTTTCATGTTCTGAAAGATGATTTATGTAAACAATTCTGCTTGAATTCAGCCTCAGCTGCTCGACAAGTCCATGGTATCGTACCTTCAAAGAGCTGAGCATACTGGGGAAACCCAGCAGCTCTCAGCCAGTCGCAGGCTTCTCTGGCTTCAATTTCTGCAATGAGAACATAAAATTGTTCACTTACAGCACTCACAAGAGTCAGTGCTTTCATAATACAAGCAAGTTAGTTTTATCTGGTGGATTCCTGGATATGAAATTTTGTTTAGTATATTACTTTGTTAGTATATTACTAAACCCCCCATAAGTTCATGCATCAGACACACTTACATGTGCATAACTCTGGAGTAGTCATTCCAACATGGGACAGATGTCAAACATACAAGGGTCTAGATATGAGCACATACCTGAGATTTCATACAGCCACGTACATCAACTAACCCTGAGATGTGTACAGCAAAGTATCATTTATATGTTGCAAAGAATCACCGGAGAAGGCTCTGTAATACACATCTATGCCTTTGCACAGCACAGCCCATTTATGCATTCCAGTTCTGAGAGATGGTGATAAGACACAAACAAATCCTATAAATAAACTTCAAATGCTATCACAACATTAGCAACACTGGACACAGCATAAGCATTCCCAGAACAAGAGTTCTCAGGAGTACCTGTTGCTAGGGTCTATCAATATTTATCTCCTTGCCAACTACCCACACATCTTGGCAGTCACTTCGGCGCAGCAGATGTCAGGAATTAACTGCTCATTCTGTGACAACTCATACAGCCCTCTGGCCGGCACTGTAACATTCCCACAGGAGCAGGAGCAGCAAATAACTGCACAGAATCACAGAACACTCACCCAATGCCTCAAAAACATAAACATATTTAGCCCCAGTAGATGCCAGCAGGCTCTAAACTCTGTAAGTACCAGGAATGAGTGGGTTTAATGAAGAGAGGACCCTCATTCTCTCTTTGTATGGCCAAGGGCACTCCAGAATGTTACAAACAACACCAACCAAAAGGCAAAGATTGCTTTGAAAGAAGTGTTCTAAAAGCACCTTCAATATGCNTATCTATGACAATGGCTTTCTCACACAAAACTCCATGGCTTATTCATCTGAGAATACTGATACCACAGGATGATAAGGGTATTTCTAAATACAGCAGATTTATGACCCTTTTTTTTTCCCAAGCTGCAAAGCAGAAGCTAATTTCTTCCACAATATCCTATATACACTATGCCTACGTTTATTACCATGTTCAGTGCCGTAATTTATTATAAACTCTATTATAACAGCATTTACTGAATACAAAGACAAGGTTCTGATAAAACAGAAGCATTATACTCTGAACAAAACAGGGACCAAAAAAAAAAAAAAAATCTGTAGAGAAGAGGCAGGGGGATGACCAGCCCAATACTAAAAGTCTTCACTAAGACAAAGTAATGTTCTCTTAGAAAAACACTCAACCAGCTCAGCTGTGGAGTAACTACAGCTGTCCTCATTTCAGGCCTCACCTTCAAGTAGTCAACCTATGCCTGTGCACAGCTTTGCTGAGCTCAGGATTGTGAATGTGGAGAAGCTTGTCCAGTTCCAAACATGTTCAAAGTACAGCTCTATCTTTAGAGCAAACCAAGCCATAACCAGTGATGCAAATAAGGACAGTCTAGAAAATATTTTGCAGTTGGTGAGGACATTTTCAATGCCTGAAATACAGAGGCTCTCTCACTTGGAGCTAGCCTCTTCCACAGGACAAGGAACTGGGGGAATTTCCTCTGCTGATGTAAATCTTTAGACCTTTTAACACCTTGCATGTTCCATGCTGCAATGCCACTGATGTGTTAGGAGACAAAGTACTTTGCCCTGCATGTCTACAATTATCTGCCACTAGATTCGCTGTGATTATTTCAGTGTTAAAACAACTACCAAAAGGGTCCTACTGATATCTATTTCATACACATCTATGCTGCCTCCTCCCAATGCTACTGGAAATTGAATTCATAAAGGGACAATGGATGCCTAGGAGTTCTGTTCTAGTGGAAGGAAATTCCCAGATGAGCCTGTACTACTACAAAAATGATCAATATAAGAGAAAAAAAAAATAGTTGCTCAAAAAGAAATAACTGTTCCCCATAGGGCTGCACTCAGTACTGACATGCAAGGCTGCTTTGCTTTTATGGCACTTGCAGCCTGGAGGACAAGTGAAAACTCCTTGATAATGGCAGAATACAGATGAAGCACCCCAGCAGTGCCCTCCATCAGGAACCCTGGAGAGTTCTTACACATCTCTCTGACTTTTGCTCCCGGAGTTTAAGAAGAGCAATGATCATGACTGGCAATAATGACTAACACTAACATACCCACCTTGGGCAGCAACTGTTAACAGTCTTGCAATAGATACTTAATAACATTGCCTCAACAGAGGTGCTAAAGCAACGATCAGTCCTGGCAGCTTGATTTTGCTTTGTACCTGCTTTGTATCCGCTTTGTACCTGCCAAACTTCAGTTTCCTATAAAAGATCTCTTCATGAAAAGCAAAGATAATCTTCTTGAAGACTTTTTGAGGCTATTGAAAGGACTCTCATCCTATTTTTCAGCAAGATAAATAAAACAGATGTGCCATTTGTGCGGAAGATCTGTTTCTAGCTTCTAGTCCTAGCCTAGCTTCACAATCTGTTGACTCTACCTCACCATGATGACATGAATCCCAGCCAGCCTTGCTGGCAGGTCAGAATTTGTGTTGCCTTTTCTATAGTCTCACAGTTGATATAAAAGCAGGTGAAAAAATATTAATTTCCTACAGAGCTTAATTCTACCTTCAATTAGAGGTTGCCAGCAAAATTTCTCTACCAGGCTAGCTGTTTGCCCATGGGCTATGAAGATATGTTACTACTAGATGTTTATGAGAAACAATATATAAGTATCTACGCCATCCTTTGGCTGTCCTATGTTACAGAGGTCCATTTTGTCATGAGGGTGGTTCAGTTTAGTCTCACTGAAGAGAGCATTCCAAGTGATGGCTGTGCCACAGCCTCCCTGTCCCAACAACTCCAGCAAACCCTGCCCTCCACAGCTGCTAACCCTCTTTCCCCAGTGTGATGACAGTCTGTGCTCCACTGCTTCCTTGTCTTCAGAGCCCCAGTACATACACCAGCTTGTCTGACATCCCCTCTCCTCCAACCAGTTTGACTTAAGACCCAAAAAATTTCATTCCCCTAGCTGAGCACAGTCCTATTTGCAGACTGGAAGGCAAACCCAGACTCATCAGGTAATTAGAAATCAGATGCTACAATGTGTATGGAATTTCTGTCAGAGTGAATATCAATGTTAGCAGGAATGCTTGTAAAGACATCTATGCTGAGATTTAGGCATTCTATGAGATATTCTCCTCACAAGAAGCAGCAGTTTTCTAACAAGGGAGAGGCAGTAACTGAAACCAGTGAGAAGGTGTGTAAGAGGCCAGTCTCACCACAAGACAATAACAAACTTCAGCTTAATTTTACCTCATATTTCCAAAAATACCTGTTCTAAATAAACTGGAAGGATGTGAATTTCTGCATGAAAGTGTAGAAGTACAATGAAACTTATTCTCAGGATGCAGCATGACTTTCCAGTTGCATGGATTTGCTTCCAAAGCTGGAGTCCTATTTCTCCCCTCTCCAATGACTGCACATTCCCACCCCACCCACTCACACCCCCAGAGAGAGGAGGTCTGGCCAGCTAGATGGGCAGGGAATTATTCACTTTGCTTTGCAAGACCAGATTTGTGGTGCTTTAGCTTTCTGAGTTGGCTACCACATGTTCATGAGTGGTACCACATGAACATAAGCAAGGGTAGTGGTGGGCACATGCAGGAGAAGCATGGGGACATGCAACTGTCCACTAGTGCCCAGCAGCCTAACTTGGGGCAGTTCAGTCTAGAATGGAACCTCAGCCTGTTTATTGTTTTTCACAGAGGTCTCGTTGCAGCTCACCAATTTAAAAGCATCTTCTGGGATATTTTAAAAAAACCTAGTACATGCATTGCTATTTCACCTGTCTTCATCCAAAATAGTTCTCCAGTTTTGACAGGTAAGAATCATGTGGGGATCAGGTATTAATCAGTTAAAGAGATCTGTGTTTAAACCTGAATGTCTTCCAAAACCATGCCAGTAAGCAAACAATTTGACAGGTTTTCTTGCTGTTTTCAACAACATGATTTATTCCAGGACCTACCTGTCCACTTTTCTGTAGCATACAAGGGCATTGCTTGCCAAAAGGAACATATTTCCTCAACGAGGTGGCACTCACATGGCCTCTCCTCCCCATGGCATGTGAATACAGACAGAAGAACAGAAAAGAGGGTAGGACTCAATTTGAATACATATTACACCAATCTGGAAGGTAAATGGAAAAGAATCCAAAGAATTTTGTTCTTTCCCAATCTCTCATTATATACAAAGACTTTTTTTTCTCCAAATGGCAGTAATCCTACAACAACAGACAAGCAGACACCCAGAGCCTTGAAACCTGCTTGATTTGGCACAGCACATCCAACTATTCCAGCACAGCGAGATGCTGCTGCCTCCTCTCATCACCAACAATCCCAAAGCAGTATCCCTCTCAGCCTTCTCCAGAACTAGAGTCAACGAGCACTGAGGACACTTGGCAGCCACACGTCACACCCCACAATGCATTTTCCCTATAGCTCATGAACCATCGGCTGTGAGCTGCCAGGTCCTTTATGCAGTGACTTAGATCCTGTCACTTTCGGTTATGCTGGCAATGGTGGAAGCGACAAGGCTTTTTCAGGGTCCATTTGAAGAAAGAATTATGAGCTTCCCATTGCATCTTACAGATCTGTTTAACTTCCTGGGGATATAAAAATAGGTACTACCTCCCTATGAGTTAGAGCTGCTAATAAAGCATTTCATTTTATGCAGACTCTGTGAAAAATGCATTTGCAGCACTAGAACTATGATTTCCTGAAGATGCTCAGGATTCCATTATATCTGTGGCAGAATGTTCAAGAATATATTTTCCCTAAGTTATCTCCTCTTACTTAGAGTCTGAACACATTGACTACTCAGTGCTGAAGGCTCAAATGCAATGCTTCCAAAGGAAGGTGTTTGTGTTGACCAGGGTAAGTAGTAAGGGACTTGTAAAACTGTCACTCCCCACAAGCTGAGATGAATCGTAAATAAGTGGAAATGTTTATTCTGTTTTCCCTTGTGCACTGCAATACAGAAAATCCTAATTGTACTTTATTAACCCACTTGAGGAAAAGGAAAGTAAAGAAGGATTATTGCCTGGAATTTTGCCAGAATAGTTTAGACTCCATGAAGATAGTGAATATAAATGTCTGGAAAATTAAGAAGGCCAAGATATTTGTCCTCTTGTTCCTTCATGTTGGTGTTTTGGAACTGCAGCCAACTCTTCAGTTATCACAGCTGGGAACTGCAATGTATCCCAGTACTTTGTGGCAAACTTGATTGCATCTTTATCCAGCTCCTTGGCATTAGCTTTCCAAGTTGATTACTAGGACTCCCAGGCTGACATTAGGATCTTTACTCAGGTCCTTGTCATTAGTCTCCTGTATCAGTGATTGGGACCTACACAAGTTTAAAGGCATTTTCTCTGCAGACCACATTAACCAGCTTGTCAGTGCTGGGTGACCTTTTAATTGCTTCAGTTTAATTTACAGAAAGTGGTGTTTGCTTTACAAGAATTTCAAATTGCTCAAGGGAATTAGGTATCTAACTCCCATTGACTTTAGGAGAAATAAGAGTGTAAGTCCCTAATTTCCAAATCCACACTAGAAAACTCTTCTTCAGGTAAGTGCGGTAAGATAAAAGGGACTAATTTCCCTGCAGTCTAATCCCAGATACATTTGCTTCTCTGTGCTTTGGTCCTGCTGGCTGTAAAGCTAGAATGGCTCCAGTTCCCTGCTTGCAGAAGCTCCTCATGGCTTTTTACCTCAGACACCTGAAAGGGCCCTGGAGAACCACTTGATGTAAAAATCTGGGGAGGAACGGTAACAGGGAGGGTAACTGCTTACTTCAGTAAATGTGTAGCACAGAAGCAGCAAACCCCCAAACCAGTGCCATGTCCATGCTGTTTCAGCACAAAGTTTTCAGTAATTCCACAAATTGCTAATAATGCCACAGCATGTGATACAAGTTCGGCCTACATGTCAGGAGCTATTTAACCCATTCGAAGCTGGCCAGTGAGTAAACCATATTTAAAAGAAAGCCAGCGCAACAGCCTACTGCGGGTACAACGAGCTGAGCCTGCTAGCAGCTGCCTAGTCCGGGTCAATGGACAACCCCTTACTCGCTCAATACGCCCGCTTAGTAGTCAAAGATACTCAGCACTAAGCGTTCCCTGAACGCGTCCGGCTATGAAGTAGCAGCTGCAAACAGGGCACGATTAAAGCGCGGCCAGCCAGTAAGTGCAGCGTGGCCACGCCAGGCTGGGAGAGCGGCAGCAGAAAGAGGAGAGAGGGACGGGAGGTCCCGCAGCACCCACCTGGCCTCTCGCCCGGGGATGTCATCTGTCGCAGCACGGCCGGCCGAGCCGCCGCGGGCTGCTCCTCCGGCTGCAGGCCAGCTTCGCCGCGACTTCCCTGCCGAGAGCGCCGCCGCCGCCACCCCGGACCCTCCGCTCCGAGCCGCGCCTGCCTGGGGCCGCGCCCCGCCCCGCCCCGCCGTCCAGTTATCCTCTGTCCCGAGCCCGGAGTGACGGCCGGCGCGGAGGTCCCGGGCTCCGCAGCACCGCCCGTGCTGCGCCCCCCGTACGCTGCTGTCCTGTCTGCTGCGTCGTGCTGCCTGTCTGTGCCACGCAGTCTGCGCTGCCGGACAGACGTCCCACAGACTCCCCCGCCAGAGAGGATAACTGGCTCTACAGAATCACAGCATGGGGTGGGATGGGACCTCTGGGCATCACACAGTGCAACACCCTTGTTAAAGCAGGGTCACTCATGGCGGGTTGCCCAGGATCGCAATGTCCAGGTGGATTTGAAACCTCTCTGGAGGAGGTTCCACAATCTCCATGGGCAGAGAAACAGAGCTCCTGCACCCTTACAGCAATTTTATCTCACCCTTCTCGATTCCAGGGGCTTGTTGCCCCTTGTCCTGTCACCAGGCACCACTGAAAACAGCCCAGTCTTCTTGCTCTCTGCCCTTTAGATATTGATCAACATTGAGAAGATCCCCTTAGTGTGGACAAGAGAAGACTGAAAACAGCCCCAGGTCTCTCAAATCCAGCTGACACCTTATCTTCCTAGCCCTTCCCTGGATTCTCTCGAGTAGCTCCCTGTCTTTTGAGATGGGGAGCCCGAAATTGGACACAATACTTCAGATGTGGCCTCCCTAGAGTAGAAGGGCAAGAGAACCTCCCTTGACCTGCTGGACATACCCTTCTTTGTGCACTGTAAGATTCCACCGGCCTTCTTGGCCACAAGGACACATCCACACATCCAGCAGGACTTCCAGGTCCTTCACAGAGCTGCAGAACAGCTGTCTCATTCCAATTACCTGCATTTCTTTGGAGTGAAGTGGCAATTGCAGACAAATCAATTCTTCATGCTGCTGTTTTACCTCGATGTTTTAACATTTTTGCCAATGTCATTTTGATTACTCCATTAAAACAAAACAAAAAAAACCTGCTGTTTTTTTTTTCTTTTGCAGAACAATTTTGACTGCACACCCAAAATTCAGACTGATGTTGCATCCTGCCAAGCAGATACTGTGCCTAGAGCAAACTTTTTGACTTTAGATGGCACAGGATAGGTGCTGAAATCCATGATCAAAACCAAGGTTTAAGAGAGGCTACTAAAGGGTGACCCAGCCACACAATGTGGTATTGTGTTGCACTTAGGTCCTGCGCCACAATAGTTGTTGAGGTAGAACAGACAGAACCTTCACTTTTTTTGCTTATATAGAGTTAGTCTAGACAAAAAATAGTTTGTGGTCTGAAAAATTCATATGTGGTTGAACAATGAATCCTCATGCTAAAAACATTAGGGTGCTTGTAACCTCTGCAACTAACCAGATTTCTTTGCATTTCCTGTAGTTCATTGCTGCTATGATTTGGTTTTCTGCTTTAAATAATGGCGTTTTACTGACCTAAGCTCATACAGCCCTCTCCCCCAAGAGCTAAGGGTAGATGATCCATTTTGCCACATGACTCCAATACATTTGAGCTGACTTTTGAGATAGTGTTTGTCAAGGTCGTAAATGCTGATCTATGTGGGGATACTCCACAAGGTAAAGAGCATCACATAGTCTGGTCTTAGAAGAACACATCAAAAGTATTAATAAATTTTAAAATTATTTCTCTGGAGGTTATCCTTAAATCACCAATAATTTCATATCTGCTGGACTGTTGGGCAGCCATAGTTCTGTAAGGCAACTGTAAAGGTCAAAAGATAATTCAAACTCTATGAGCTACTCCAGATAAGCAGATCAGTTTCTAAATTTACATAGAGAACTTCTTGTGATGTTTAGATTCTTACAATTTGGAGATTAAAATAGCAGGGAAAAAAAAAAAAAAGAGAGAGAGATGTAATGCAATAGATAAGCAAAAAACTTATATTTAAACCATTTTTCTAAATGAAGAATTAAGAAGTGAAGTAATACACTTGTCTGTTTATTCCATTTACTCTAATTTCTTTTACAATCATTATACCCTAATGAAGATGCAGTTTATGGGTGTGTTTCATTATAATTAGATTTGTTCTGCGTATGACAACTAAATGCAAAATTTGCACAGTTCTGACTTCTTTTTCATGCATTTGGTTCCTAAACTGGCAATTTGTGTGGCACAATAGAAAAGATGTTTGACTTGGCACTCACTGAGCTGCACAATACAAAAGAAATTACAGTGATATATGGCATCTAGCTATGATTAGCTAAGGAAATGCTTTTTGCTAGACCCACCCAGGCAATATAAAAAGCACACACCCTGCTCTGATGAAATTCTTTTAGCTGTGTGCCGGGGTTAGGGAGACAGAATGTGTAATAAAAATCTTGGGATAACACCAGGAGACTGCTTCCGTGTGATAAAAATGCTCCAACTAGACCATGCTCCAGTTCCCTCACTCATTTTCTTTTGGGCTTTTGCCATGAGGTGGCAATGCATAGCCCTACACTGCTGATTTTCTCTCTTTCATAAACATATGACGAGTTTCTTAGCAAGTGATCAATGAAGGCCCTACAGAAAATCTCATGGGGGAACTACTGCAGTATGACATAGCATGAAGCGAGAAATTCCTGAAGGTTTTTCAAGAAGGAATTACATTCCCTTCTCTTGATCATTTTGCAACCCCTTTAGTACAGTAAGTCCAGGGGATCCTTGCATCAGTCCCTGACTAGAGGGGGTTCATCCCACACACGCTAAGCTTGCACTCTACAGGAGCTGGCAATTAGCACCTACATCTGAAGCAGGAATTACTGTTTTCAAAAAGGCACCTGGAAAAATGATGTCTCAGCTTCAGAAGAGGCATTTAAGTATTTTCACAGTGTATCAAACCCTCAATCCATAGCTGTCTGGCAGTGTACTTGTGGGGCTGCTAATGGAGGTTCTCAGGCCACAGAGAAAAATGACAAGAAAATCTACCTCCTGCTCACCTGGGATTTTCTGTTATCAGCTCTGCAGCAAACCAAGGACCACCCAATAGCATTACTAAAGCCCCAAAGCTTATGCCATTGTTTGGGACCAAAGCCTGGAAAAATGGGATCTTTTTCCCAAATTGTCATTAGCACTTGATTTCCTCTTTTCTGAATCCACTTACACTTCCTGGAGACTTTCCAGAGCCTGTCTGAAGGATCGGGTTACAAGCTGACTTGACCCAAACTGCAGCCATCAGCCTACTGTAGGTCAGCACATAAAGGTGTTCTGCACACCACCCAATTCCATTCCACCTTGCTCAAATATAGAGGAAGGCAGCTCCAGAGTGGGTCATTTTAAACAACTTCATCAAATACTACATGGAGAAAATTTAATTATTTTTATTAACAAGCCTGCCACTTCTAAA